>JAOPSE010000153.1:1607559-1792614 GCA_029449295.1 Zea luxurians | reverse complement strand
CCTCACCGGCGATTGAAGAGGTTGCGAGCCCGCCCACGGTACGTGGCAGAGGTGCAGCAGAGCTCCCACTCCAGCGAAGAATCCCGGAGATCCAGAGCACGATTCCGCCCAGGCGAAGCCGCGAAGAGCATCCTTGTGCGCTAGACTCCCTCCCGGGTCGATCACCAAGGGCTGGACGCAGGTGGTGGAGCCCGACCACGGAGCGCCCGACACAAGTTCTATCCTCCCTCCAAATTGGTTCTCCAGTGAACCCATAGAGTGGTGATGGCACAACCCGGGTGAAATTTATAGGGGCATGGAGTCCGCGGGGAGGCGAATTGCAGATCCTACCCTGTTGTCGCGGTCGTTGAGCCCCTGACCCCATGAATCGTGGATGGCCATTGGCGAGAAACCCAGTGGGTTCAGTATGCAGGTTGTTGCGTGTGGAGGGCGGGGATGTTGCCGACCCAACGGCCCCACGCGGCAGTGGTCGAGCACGCGAACACGCACGGAGTCGCTGGCAACGGAGCCCCACAGCCGACGAGGCACGCGAGTGGCCGCTCGTCGAGCGAACCACGGCGTTGTTCTGTTGCGGCGGAGCTAGAAGAAGCTCCCCAATCCTGCGGCATCGGCCCCACCGGTCATTGGAAGGACTGGTCAGGCGCGCGCGATGGGCTCTGGCAAGCTGGGCCCAGAGGTCGGCGCGTGTGCGTGAGTGGAGACAAGCGCGAGGCACTGGTTCGCTGATACATGGGCCCACCTGTCGGCGATAGCAATGGACGCGGCACGCTTTGCTACTTGCCCCTGTGGGAGAACCATGATGGGCTGACTGGGGCGAAAATCGGCCCACGCGCCAGTTCCCCATTTTTTTTTCTTTTTATTATTTCTTTTTCTGTTTTCTCTCTTCCTATTTTCAGCTTCAAGTGTTCAAACCAAATTTAAATCCCTGTTTTGAGCTTCAAATTCCAAGGGCCAAATATTCTTTAATGTGAATATAACTTTAGTGTTTTAAAATATTATGATTCATTCTCTTCCCTTTTATTTATGGGAGGAATAAAAGGGTTTCATGAACTTTTCCTTTCCCATGTTTTTTAATTTGACTCTCTAATTTCTGTTTTAACTTCAAATCAATTTCAAGTTTGAATTCCAACTTTTACCTTTAGATGCACAAACAAAAATCCCAATATGATGCATATTTTATTGAAGTGTCTTATTTAATTCTTTAAATGTGATTATTTCCATGAGTTAATGTGTGGATGGCACAACACATAACGGGATCAACTCTTATATATTTTTTTGGGTATTACAAATCCTACCCCCCTTAACAAGAATCTCGTCCTCGAGATTTAGGAGGAACGAGGGAAAAGATGGGGAAAATCTATATGAAGCTCTTCTTTTCTTTCCCATATTGCTTCGTCTTCTCCATGGTGACTCCATTGCACTTTGCACATCTTTATCGCTTTATTTTTGTAACTCGAGTCAAAGTGTCAATAATCTTAATAGGGTATTCCGTATAAGTCAAATCACCCTAAACAATGAGCTCTTCCATTGGTAAATGTTCCTTAGGGACATAGAGACACTTCTTAAGTTGAGATACATGAAATACATTATGCACATCAGATAGATTATCAAGTAGCTCGAGTTGATAGGCCATCTCTGCAACTTGCCTAAAAACTCAGAATGGTCCAATATAGCGAGGGGACAATTTGCCCTTGACTTTGAATCTCCTCATTCCACGAAGTGGTGACATCTTGAGGTACATATGATCACCTTCCTCAAATTCCAGTGGTCTTCTTCTATTATCAGCGTAGCTCTTTTGCCTGGTCTGAGCTACCCTCAAATTCTCTCGAATTATACGGTCTTGTTCTTCTGCCTCTTGAATCAGTTCAGGTCCAAAGAACTGTCTTCCTCTAGTCTGGTCCAAAAATAGAGGAGACCTGCATTTCCTGCCATATAGAGCCTTGAACGGTGACATCTTTGGACTGGCCTGGTAACTATTATTATATGAGAACTTAGCATAAGGTAGACTCTTGTCCCACTACTACCATGCTGAAGGGCACAAGCTCTCAACATGTCCTCCAATACTTGATTAGTCCTTTCAGTTTGTCCATCAGTCTGACGATGGTAGGCCGAACTAAAATTCAACTTCGTAACCATATTCTCATGAAAACTTTTCCAAAATCTGGAGGTAGACTGTGATCCTCTATCCGAAACGATCTTCTTCGGTACACCGTGTAGAGACATAATCCGAGCCATATATAACTCTACCAATTGAGATCCCTTATAAGTAGTCTTGACCGGAATGAAATGAGCCACTTTGGCCAGTCTATCCACAATAACCCATATAGAATCACATCCTTTCGAGGTGCGAGGCAATCCAGTAATGAAGTCCATACCAATCTCTTCCCACTTCCACTCGGGTATCTTCAGTGGATGCAATAGTCCAGTTGGCCTCTAGTGTTCAGCCTTCACTCTTTGACACACATCGCACATAGCCACATGTGCAACCACATCTCTCTTCAGACCATACCACCAGTACTGCTGCTTCAAATCCTGATACATCTTGGTACTACCAGGACGAATAGAATAATCCGAGTCATGGGCCTCCTTTAAAATAGTCTCACGAAGGCTTTCAATCTCAGGGACACATATCTTGTCCTTAAACCATACGGTGCCTTGCTCATCTTCCGTGAATTCCGGACCTCGACCTTCAGTAATCAGATCCCTAATCTCTTGTATCTTAGCATCACCAATTTGTCCTTTGTGGATACCTTGCTCCAAAGTAAGTTCTACATCAATAGTAACTCCTTCAGTGTGAGCAACTATCCCCAGGTTAAGTCTCCTGAAATCCTCAACAATCTCATCGGGTAGCTGGGCAACAACAGCTGAATGAACATGCTCCTTTCGACTCAAGGCATCTGCAACCAAATTTGCTTTGCGCGGGTGATAGTGAATTTCCAAATCATAATCCTTAATAAGCTCTAACCAACGGCGTTGCCTAAGGTTGAGATCCTTCTGAGTGAATATATACTTCCAACTCTTATGATCCGTGTACACTTGGCACTTGGTTCCCATGATATAATGTCTCCATATCTTAAGCGCATGCACAACAGCTACCAGCTCTAAGTCATGAGTGGGTAGTTCAATTCATGTTTCCGCAACTGACGAGACGCATAGGCGATCACATGTCCTTGCATAAGCACACATCCCAATCCTTGGCCACATGCATCACAATAAATGTCAAATCCCTTCTGTAGATCTGGCATAATCAACACTGGTGGTGACATCAATCTCTTCTTCAATTGATCAAAGCTGTCTTGGCACTTCTCATCCCACTTAAACTCTCTTCCCTTCTCCAGAAGTGAGGTCATAAGCTTAGCAATCTTAGAAAATCCTTCAATAAATCTCTGATAAAATCCTGCAAGTCCCAAGAAACTTCAGACCTCCGTAACTGTAGTGGGTATGCTCCACACCACTATCTCCTTGACTTTAGCAGGATCCACTGATATTCCTCCATTAAAAATGATATGTCCAAGAAATGACACCTCGTCAATCTAGAACTCGCATTTACCGTACTTGGTGTAGAGTTGATTATCTTGAAGCTTCTATAGTACCAATCACAGATGTTCCTCATGATCACTATCACTCTTCGAATAAATAAAAATATCGTCGATGAAAACCACGATGAATCTGTTCAGATCATGCACGCCTTATTCTTCAGATCCATAGGATAGGCTTGTGCATTAGTTAGTCCAAATGACATAATGGTGAACTCATATAAACCATATCGGGTCGATAAAATCGTCTTGGGAATATCTGATGGCCTAATCTTCATTTGGTGATAACCCGATCGGAGTTCAATCTTCGAGAATACCCTTGCACCTCTCATCTGATCAAATAAATCTTCGATGCGGGGTAATGGAACTTGTTCTTCATAGTGACATCATTAAGAGTCCTACAATCCACACACATCCCTGGCGATCCATCTTTCTTCTGTATAAATAGAACTGGCTCCCCCAAGTTGAAGAATTCGAACGAATGTACTCAGCCTCTTGTAACTCTGTTAACTGCTTCTTAAGTTCTTTTAACTCTTCTACAGACATCCTGTATGACCGTTTGGGAGTAGGAATAGTCCCAGGTAAGAGATCAATGACAAACTCAACTTCCTTATCTGGTGGCATCCCTGGCAACTCCTCTGGATAGACATCCGGAAAATCTCTAACCACACGGATGTTGTCACCAACAAACTTCTCATCTACTAAGAATGCCGCTAGCCTGGTGGCGGTAGTTACTGCAATTCCAACTTCAAATCTTTCTCCTTTGGAACTGGTGAGTTCTATGGTTCCCTTAGCACAGTGTATAAACTGTCTTTGCCTTTCTTAACCATGACATACCAAGGATCAAGTCTATACTGCTCTCTTCTAACAGTATAGGGGTAGCCCATCTGGGTTAGAAATACATGGTAAGAAAGGAAGAATTGTAGACAAGGTGAGTAATTACGAGAAATGTTAATGCGGGGGGATTTATTAGCTAAGTAGATGAGTTGTTATCCTCTAAAGCTAATACATTACCTTATGGTGGTACATGCTAAAATGCCCAACTATAATGTTTCAATCAATCAAAGAAGCAAATCAAGCATTTATCATCAGAACAATCAACCAACATTTTTTTACATAGAGAAAATAGTTTTAATTTTTGTCTTAGGTCTCCTATCTCTTAAAAAGTTCATAAATGTAGGATTCCAAGGTGTGAAATCCATCTTGTCTTAGAGTAGGAAAAGATAAGAGTAATCAAAATATGACAGCAAAAGGTGAGACGAGATCAAGATAAGTATAGAAAGAATAAGAGTAAGGTAAGTGGATGAGGGTTTTTTCCATTTCTATCTAGGTTTCATCCTACAGTCAACATTTCCTCTGATACCACTTCTGTCACACCCGGGCTTTAAAGGACAAAGTCGGGTGCATCTCATACATGCGCCAAGAAGACAACATATACAATAACAGAGTGTATAGAGATAAGTGTCACAATAATCAGAGTACTTATTACATAGCGGAAGACTTACAAAAATAAAAGATAAATATAACAGGATCTAAAATCCATCCTTGGCGCCAGAAAGTCAACTGGGAGACGACGACCTAGACCTCTCATGAACACAGCGCAACATCCACCATGCGCCTCATCTAGTGGTACCTGTTCTTTGACTTGTGGGGGGGTGTGAGACAGCAAGGGTGAGCTCACACATGTTCATCGCTCAACAAGTTGTGGGGAATAATGTGACATGAACTCACCAAAGGTGGGAGTTCATGAAGTGTAAGGCTGATCAACAATAGAGGTTGAAGCTGAGCATTGCTTTTATAAGTTGGTCAAAATTTTATTAGCAGTTACTAAGTGTAAGTGAATACCAAACCATAATAAAATAATAGAACAAAATTAATAATAAGTCCCATGCAAATGCAAATGACAAATTGAGTTTAGGTTCCATAATTTAATCATCGGAGAGTCCTGAGCTGCTCATGACCGTGAGATCGGCTAGTATACCAGTTTTACACTTTGCAGAGGTTGTACCCTTTACCCACAAGTCGTGTTTCCCATGTCGTTAGGGTTAGCTAGGCCCTTAGACACTACCAAGGTGAATGGCTAGGGATCTACTAAGAGGCCTTTACAAAGTTCCACTAGCTTCCGAAAACCCACTACAGTTTATGGGAAGAGCACTTGCAAGAATCCCCCGTCTGACCGCCATCGCAGCAAATCAACCCGAGAACCTCCTTGCATGCAACTCCCCTACTGCCCTTGCCCCATTCGGGTAAGGTAGTCTTCCACTAGCTTTCCTAATTAGTTAGCCAAGGGGTCCCATTCCTCCCTTGTGGTGGCACGTGTTTCTCAAGTTAAGCTCCATGTTCCAATTAACAATAATATAATGATCTTGACATGAACATAAATAAGATAACAAAATAACTGGAACATGGATATAATGAAATATTAACCCAAACCATGTAAAGCAATAGCAAAAACTACCCATGTGATTCAGGGGTAAACAAGGTAAAAAGGATAACAGACTAGGGTGATCTATTGGGTCCCATCAAAATTAAGCCAATGCATGGTAAATGATTATAAAGAACATTATTGGGTAACAAAAGTGAATCAAGGGCATAACTTGCCTGGCACTTGAGATTCCAGGTACCAACTTGCTTTTCAGATGACACGCATCCTCGCGCTAGTCGTAGCAATACAAACAAACATGGTATAGATAAAATTAACATCACACCAAACATAAATACAAACTAAATAATAATAAACTATGCGTCTCTATGAGATCGCGGGTTCGAAAACCACTAAGATCGGAGTGACGGTTAAGGAGTTATGATTTTATAGAGGATTCATGTGATTAAAATATTAAACTATATCATAAATTGGTTAATATAAATCATATGAGAGGTTATTCTCTAAATAACTATCTACACTTTAATCCAAATTATAAATTGACCTTAGTTCATATTTTAGTATATTATAATGGTAAGTAGATTAACAAGACTAAACACATGGGTTAAATAAAGACCTAATTATGAAAGAATGAAACATGGTATAATAAGTGTGGTTATTGCATAGTAAATATTTATACGAGACCAACGCAACTTAAATGGATCAAATCGGAGTTAAAACATGGAAGTTATGAATTTCCGAAGGTGTTATGTGTTTTGTACAAGATTAAATAGGATATAAATTTTAATGTGACTTTCATGTCAAAACAGTGGTACTAGATGATAGACAATAATATTACAAAATTATAGGAATTGGAACGGATTAATTTGGGCTTAATATGAATTTTCTATGAATCACCCAAGTTTTACAATTATTTTTATACTCAAAATCAATTTCTAAATCTATTTTTCCGGTTTTATTTAATTTCTGGACTGCGCCTCAATTTATATAGAAGGTAGGGGCCTCTGTGCAAAGATCCTAAGACACAGTGCACAGACGCGAGGGATGGCAGGTTGGTTCCTAGGAAGTTCAGGGACTCTTTAGTAAGATGTACCCGCGAAGGGGTATCGGCCCAAAAGCACCGTTGAATGCGAGATCAATGGCGCAGATTAGAATCGAATCGCTACGTCATATTAGCCATCGGATCGACGATCAATGGCTATGCTTTTAAGATGATGCGATCTACTCTGGATCACCGAATCCAAATCTAACGGCCTGAGTTCAATCCAGGTGAAGGGGCAGACGGTTCTAATCTTGACCGTTCAATCTAAATCTGGCGGCCGCAACATCATCAACCCTAGATCAAATCTTGGTCCTTGGTCTGCGATGAACGGTTAGGAGTGCTTCTCCCACCTCGCGACCACGGCTGAGCAGAGGCACCCCGCGCGGCAGCGGCATTCTCGCTGCCGACCTCCCGCGCGGTGCACGGTCCATCAATCGACTAAAGCAAAGCGTGCTACACCTAGAGGATGACCTAGAGAACAGGAATAAGGGTGCCTCACCGGCGATTGAAGAGGTTGCGAGCCTGCCCACGGTACGCGACGGAGGTGCAGCAGAGCTCCCACTCCGGCGAAGAATCTCGGAGATCCGGAGCACGATTCCGCCAAGGCGAAGCCACGAAGAGCATCCTTGTGCGCTAGACTCCCTCCCGGGTCAATCACCAAGGGCTGGACGCAGGTGGTGGAGCCAGACCACGGAGCGCCCGACACAAGTTCTATCCTCCCTCCAAATTGGTTCTCCGGTGAACCCATAGAGTGGTGATGGCACAACCCGGGTGAAATTTATAGGGGCATGGAGTCCGCGGGGAGGCGAATTGCAGATCCTACCCTGTTGTCGTCGTCGTTGAGCCCCTGACCCCATGAATCGTGGATGGCCGTTGGCGAGAAACCTGGTGGGTTCAGTACGCAGGTTGTTGCGTGAAGAGGGCGGGGATGTTGCCGACCCGACGGCCCCACGCAGCAGTGGTCGAGCACGCGAGCACGCGCGGAGTCGCTGGCATCGGAGCCCCACAGCCGACGAGGCACGCGAGCGGCCGCTGGTCGAGCGAACCATGGCACCGTTTAGTTGCGGCGGAGCTGGAAGAAGCTCCCCAATCCTGCGGTATCGGCCCCACCGGTCATTGGAAGGACTGGTCAGGCACGCGCGATGGGCTCTGGCAAGCCGGGCCTAGAGGTCGTCCCATGTGCGTGAGTGGAGACGAGCACGAGGCACTGGTTCGCTGATACATGGGCCCACCTGTCGGTGATAGCAATGGACGCGGCGCGCTTCGCTACTGCCCCTGCGGGAGAACCATGATGGGCCGACTGGGGCGAAAATCGGCAGACGCGCCAGTTCCCCATTTTTTTCTTTTTATTATTTCTTTTCTGTTTTCTCTCTTCTTATTTTCAGCTTCAATTGTTCAAACTGAATTTAAATCCCTGTTTTGAGCTTCAAATTCCAAGGGCCAAATATTCTTTAATGTGAATATAACTTTAGTGTTTTAAAATATTATGATTCATTCTCTTCCCTTTTATTTATGGGAGGAATAAAAGGGTTTCATGAACTTTTCCTTTCCCATTTTTTTTCATTTGACTCTCTAATTTCTATTTTAACTTCAAATCAATTTCAAGTTTGAATTCCAACTTTTACCTTTAGATGCACAAACAAAAATCCCAATATGATGCATATTTTATTGAAGTGTCTTATTTAATTCTTTAAATGTGATTATTTCCATGAGTTAATGTGTGGATGACACAACACATAACGGGATCAACTCTTATATATTTTTTTGGGTATTACATAGCTTGTGCATTTTTATGAATTTGTTCGTTAATGAATACATGATTATCCATACTATCAAATTGTATTCCATTCTCAACTATCTCCCAAATACTAGGATGGAGATAGAAAAGGTGACTACACATTTTGTGACTCCAAAAAACGTAGTCCTCTACATCAAAGTGTGGAGGTTTACCAAGAGGAATAGAAAGCAAATGGGCATTGGAATTATACGGAATACGAGAATAATCAAATGAAAAAATTGAGTTAACCGATTTCTTTTTCTCATCGTAGTCATCGTTTCTTGGGGAAGAAGAAGACTCGTCGCTGTCGTAGTAGACGATCTTCTTGATGCGCCTCTTCTTCTTCCTGTACTTCTTCTTATGATTTGAGCCAGAGTCAGTGGGCTTGTCGTCCCTCGGCTCGTTGAAGATGGACTCCTTCTCCTTATCATTGACCACCATCCCCTTTCCCTTAGGATCCATCTCTTCGGGCGATTAGTCCCTTTTATAAAGAGAACGGTTCTGATACCAATTGAGAGCACCTAGAGGGGGGGGGGGGTGAATTGGTGATCCTGTAAAATTCAACAACTAATAGCCACAAAACTTGGTTAAGTGTTAGAATGATAAAACCAAGTGGCTATAGAGCGAGCTCTTGCGAATCACAATAATCACACAGAAAAGCAATCACAAGAGACACGCGAGTTATCCCGTGGTTCAGCCAAGTAATACTTGCCTACTTCCACGTTGTGGCGTCCCAATGGACGAGGGTTGCACTCAACCCCTTTCAAGTGATCCAATGATCAACTTGAATACCACGGTGTTCTTCTTTCTTATACTTTCTCCTGTTTGCGAGGAATCTCCACAACTTGGAGCCTCTCGCCCTTATAATTGATGATCACAAAGAAGCACGGAAGTAAGGGAGGGGAGAGCAACGCACACAAGACTCAAAACGAGAGCACAATCACGCACACAAGTCACAACTTGAGCTCTAAGTTCAACACACGGAGTTCTCAACTCAAGAGGAGCTCAAATTGCTAGCACAGAGAATCAAATGCGTGGGAGTGGAGTCTGGATGCTTAGGAATGATCAAAGAATGCTTGGATGACTCCTCCATGCGCCTAGGGGTCCCTTTTATAGCCCCAAGGCAGCTAGGAGCCGTTGGAGGCAACTTTGGAAGGCAAATCTTGCCTTCTGTCGGGTGGCGTACCGGACAGTCCGGTGCGCCACCGGACAGTCCCTGTAGCTGTACGGTGCACGATCTCCTTCCTTTTCTGGCGCATCCGACCGTTGCAGATTCGTGGCAGTTGGCACATCGAACACTATCCGGTGCTCACCAGACAGTCCGGTGCCCCCAGCCGACCATTGGCGCGCCCACGTGTCGCACGAAGATTGCGCGGCCGACCGTTGGCGCAGTCGACCATTGGCTCACCGGACAGTCCGATGCCTCACCGGACAGTCCGATGAATTTTAGCCGTACACCGTTGAACGTTTCCCGAGAGCGACGACTTCGCCGCGGACGACTCACCGGACAGTCTGGTGAATTATAGCCGTACGCCGCCGTCAAGTCTCGACAGCGGCCTGTTCACCGGAGGCTGGTCTGGCGCACTGGACACTGTCCGGTGCACCACTGGACAGTCCGATGCACCTAGACCGAGCAGCAGTTGGCTGTACACAGCCAACTCTTTTCCAATTGCTTTTTCCCTGTTTCTAGCACTTAGACACAATACATTAGTACTCAAATCAATGTACTAAGTCTAGAAACATACCTTGTAATATGATTTGCACTTCTTCACTCCTTGGCACAAATTAGCACTTAGAGAAAATGTGTTGTACACTTAATCACCAAAACACTTTAGAAATGGCCCAAGGGCACATTTCCCTTTCACTTGGGAGTCCCGGACCGTATTCGGGGGTCCGGGTTGTGCGTACAGGGGTCCGGTTCTTCCTCACGGAGGTCTGATCCAACTGATTGCTTCCTGGGATATATCATCTTTTCTAGTCACGTGGCGCCCCTTGAGCCGTCCACATGGTGGGGTCGGGTGCTCTTCACCGTGCGGCTAGAGATCGCCGCACGGGCACTGTGTCTTCATACTGTAGTAAGGGGTACCCCTGATTCAGGGTACCGACAGTGGCCCCCGAGCCCGCCTCAGGGGAGGATACGAGCCTGCAGGTGGGGCCAAAGTTTGATTGGCTTGCTGCTTCTGCGCGCCTGTTGGTGCAATTACTGCGGGTTCGCCCTTGGTCACACCGACTGCCATGCTTGTCCCCGCGGCTGACTGACCTGTGACCTCCACACTTAATGGCTTTGTTGGGCCATGCGCGGGGTGCCTCGAGATGCTACATTGGCTTTGAAAATTTTACTTCTCCGTCTTCTACGGCAGCCCTGAGGAGGCGCGGTAATGGCGCGAGTGGCGGTTCGGCTTCTCTGTACTCAGGAACCGGCGCCCAAGGAGGGTGACTCGTGGGCCTAAGCCCCTGTGTCAGAGACTGGGCTGTCGGTTTCGGCGGGGCAAAGAGGCGCACTACCGCAAGCGGTGGTGCGTCTTCACGCGTCAGTTCGCCTTTTCCGCACATAGAAACCGGCGCGCCAAGTACATGACATGTGGGCCTGGGCCCCCATGCCATAGGTTGGACCTCTGGTTGCGGCGAAGCCGAGGGGGCGTGCTACCGCGGGGCGGTAGCATGCTCCTTGTGCGGCGGTTCGCCATCTTGACCGTTGGTCGCGGCGAAGATGAAGGGGCGCACTACCGCGGGGTGGTGGCATGCTCCTTGTGCGGCGGTTTGCCTTCTTCGCACTCGAAGACCAGCGCGCCAGCCGTATGACTTGTGGGACCGGGCCCCCATGTCATAGGATGGATACCCTGGTGTGCATCGGGGGAGACTTTTCACGACGCTTCGAGGCGGGAGCGAGGGAGTCTGCCTTTAAAGAGGGGTTCATCCCTCGAGTAGCAGCCATGCCTTGCTTCTCTCCCACTCGTGGTGTCCTTTCGCCTCCAAGCTCTCTGTGCCCCTTTGCCTCCAAGGTCTCTGCTTTGCATTGCCGTAGTTTGCCATGGCCTTGTAACTTCATCCTGAGCGTGCCTAGACTGAGTGAGTGCTCGACATGGTATACCGCCTGCTTGGATGGAATGCGCCGGAGTTCGGCGGAAGGATTTGCGCCGGTGCCATCCACCCCGGTGAACTTGCCGCTAGAGAGTTCGTGCCTTTTGTCCTCCCCAGTGGGCTGGTGTTACCGGTCTTGTCTTTCCTCTGCTGGAGGTGCGCGGCCTTGTGGGAGCGGTGCTCTTCCACCGGTGCTTGGCTTCAAGGATGTTCATCAGCCTCGCGGTGGTGGAGAGCGAGCTGAGCCACGGTTCCGCCTCCCACATGGGCTGGTGATCCGCCTCTTCCTCTAGCATTCGGCGGAAAAGGATGATCACCGGCCTTGTGAAGTTTGGAGGTGAACTTTGGCTACGCAGTCCCAGCCAGACCGCAAGCACCGCCTGTCACCGTGCTCCTAGCTCCATGGCTTGGATGGTCTTATCCTCACCCCCGTAGGAGGGCGGGGGCGAGGGCCTCTTTGGCATGGGGCACGCGCTGAGGTGGCCACCGTCGTTGGCAAGCCGCCGGTGCAGAGGTGGTCGCCGCCACTGGTGAGGCTGCCCGGTGCAGAGGTGGTCGCCTCCGCTGGCGAGCCGCTCGGTGTAGGGGTGGTCACCGCCGCTGGTGAGGCTGCTCGGAGCTAGCTTCCAACGCGACCCTGTTGGTGCAGAGTAGTCCATTCCTGCAGAGTAGACATGGAGCTAGGACTCCGCTTGAAGGTGGATGTAATACTTTTGCTTTTTGTAAGGTACTTTTGAGTACTAGTTATCAAGCAGTATTAGCACTTATCCGTGTACCACTTGTCCCTATTGTGTGTGGTGTAACCGATTCCTCCTTGGTACCTGGCCCCCCTAGGATGTAGGCTCGATTTGTTGAGGCTGTAGACTAGCATACCTAAGAAAGAGTTGGTGATGGCCCCTAGGAGGTAGCCTCGACTGGGACCTGGGCCTGCACACAACTTCGGCTAGGGAGCATTAGTAGTACACCCACAGGACCCGCCATCTGACACTAGCCATCCTTCGATACATGCTCGAGACCTGCAAGGTCTAGTCTGGGAAGCCAAGTTGTGCGTCCGGACCCCCTGGATGGTGGTTCTAGGTACTAGGACACCCGTCGCAGAGTGGTGGAGCGTGCAGGCCCACGGTACGAAACTAGGCTGAGCGGCTACACAGCTCCGGACCACCCCAGGAGACAAGTGTCCATTCTCTAGTTCTAGACCCCAGGTTGCTGGACCCACAGGACTTATAGCTCCAAATACTAGGGTACCCATCACGGAGTGGTGGAGTGTGCAGGCTTTCGGGTATGGGACCAGGCTAAGCGGCCACACAGGCTACGGACCACCCCATGGAATGGGCTCCCGCTCTTTAGAGCCAAACCCCAGGCTGTCGGGCCCTCCTGCTTTCGCAGAGAGGTCCTAAACTGCAAGCCTGGCTGTTCGATTCGGATGTCATCATATCTGATGGGATGGGAACTGTTCCGGTGGGTTAGATAAAATAACATACGGAAAACTGCAAGGTAAGACCATGGAGCAGTAGGATAAAACTATCATAGAGGCACATCTGAGGGGGTAAATCTTTTCTTTATAACCTGTTATGCATGGTTGCAGACCAACAGGCCGGACTTACGAGGGCGGACCTCACCGAGTTGGCGTACACGTATGCGCTACCTAGTTACAAAAGGGCGAAAAATCCGACCCCTCAGACTTGCTCCTATGGATAGAACTTATAGAGATGCTCCAGTGGTCAGGAAGAGGTACTCCTTCAGTCGTAGCAAGATAGTCACCCCTGGGTCGGCGTATTCCCGTCACCTTGAAGGGTCCTTCCTAGCTGGGGGAGCGTTGTGGAGCCCTTCTAGGTTTGGTACTTGTCGTAGGACTAGGTCCTAACCCTAGGTTCCCATCTTCGTTTGATGACAGAGTCCTTGTCCTCGTGCTGTAGCCATTTCTACATGGACTGTCAGAAGCCTGGACCCGTGGGGAGTCCATAAGGGTTTCCGAGGGAAGGTAGGCTTTGGCCCCATAGACTGGGGAGTTTGGGGTCCCTCCGGGGGTCCATCTAGTTGTCGCCACCGGAGTAGGAGTCTCCGGCGAAGACAACCTTCAGGTCCCCCTCGGGTGACTGATACCCGAAGTCCCGTTCAGTTGCGGCCACCTCGCCATCGTCAACCCTTTCCTTGCCAGGTCGGCGACGAGGTGGGGAGTCGTCCTTGGAAGACTGCTCACGTCGCTCGCTGACGCGTTTCACGAGGTCAATGATCTTGCAACACTCCACGGCGCTATGGCGACCGTTGGGGTGCACAGGGCATGAGCCGCTGTTACCCCTCTGTGGCCGTGGGCGCTTGTTGCAGTCGCCCCGGCCCCCAGTCGCAGCTATGACGACTAGAGCGGTTGACCACGGCTTCTCGTGGCCATGACCCTTCTTTTTCTTCTTACCGTCCCGGGGGACGGCACCCGAGCCACCCGACTGGGTAGCCCCTGTTTGTGGGGCTGAGTGCCATGCACGGCCCTCGGCGGCTCTGGCGCATTTGTCGGCCAGAGCGAAGAGTGTGGGGACAGTCTCCACGTCATACGTGGCCAACTTCTCCAACATTTTCTCATCACGTACTCCCTAGCGGAAGGCCATTATGATGGAAGCATCAGAAATGCGAGGTATAGTACCTCGCACCTTGGTGAAGCGGGAGATGAACGTCCGGAGAGTCTCCCTGGGCTCCTGCCTTACTACGTGGAGGTGGGCCTCCACACCGTGCTGCTGGTAAGCGCTGGCGAAGTTCACAACGAACCGCGCGCAGAGCTCTTCCTAGGAGTAGATTGACCCTGGGGCGAGGTTCATGAGCCAAGTCCGAGCAGGTCCAGACAAGGCGACATGAAAATATGTCGCCATCACAGTGGTGTTTCCACCTGCCAAGGGTGTCAATTCTACGCAAAGCAGACCCACCTGCTCGCTCAGGCTCTGCAAACAATACCCATCACCTGGCCGTTTGCTGTGTGGGGTCTGGACCTCGTCGGTCCCTTGCAGAAGGCACCCGGGGGCTTCACGCACCTGCTGGTCGCCATCGACAAATTCTCCAAGTGGATTGAGGTCCGACCCCTAAACAGCATCAGGTCCGAACAGGCGGTGGCGTTCTTCACCAACATCATCCATCGCTTCGGGGTCCCGAACTCCATCATCACCGACAACGGCATCCAGTTCTCTGGCAGAAAGTTCCTGGATTTCTGTGAGGACCACCACATCCAGGTGGACTGGGCCGCCGTAGCTCACCCCATGACGAATGGGCAGGTAGAGCGTGCCAACGGCATGATTCTACAGGGGCTCAAGCCGAGGATCTACAACAACCTCAACAAGTTTGGCAGGCGGTGGGTGAAGGAACTCCCCTCGGTGGTCTGGAGTCTGAGGACAACGCCAAGCCGAGCCACGGGCTTCACGCCGTTTTTTCTAGTCTATGGGGCCGAGGCTATCTTGCCCACAGACTTAGAACACGGCTCCCTGAGGACGAGGGCATACGACGCCCAAAGCAACCAGACAAACCGAGAAGACTCACTTGACCAGCTGGAAGAGGCTCGGGACATGGCCTTACTACACTCGGCGCGGTATCAGCAGTCCCTGCGACGCTACCACGCCCGAGGGGTTCGGTCCCGAGACCTCCGGGTGGGCGACTTGGTGCTTCGGCTACGACAAGAAGCCCGAGGGCGCCACAAGCTCACGCCTCCCTGGGAAGGGCCGTTCATCATCGCCAATATTCTGAAGCCCGGAACATACAAGCTGGCCAACAGTCAAGGCGAGGTCTACAGCAACGCTTGGAACATCCGACAGCTACGTCGCTTCTACCCTTAAGATGTTTTCAAGTCGTTCATGTACCTCGTTTACATGCATAAGCAAAGTCTAACCTTCAAGGAAGGGTCAGCCTTGCCTCGGCAAAGCCCGACCCTCCCTCGGGGGCTAGAAGGGGGGAACCCCCTCTGTGTCAAAATTTTCCTCGGAAAAAAGTCTTCCGCCTAAACGACTTTCGTGTCTCCCAGCCATGTCAGTAACAGAACCCCGAGAAACAAATAAGAGTGCATGTAAGCGGCAAGGCCGACCGAGCCGAGGGACTCCTACGCCTCCGGGATACGGATACCTCACTCGTCACCTACCGCGAGAAATAACTCTTACTTGGGCAAGCGATCCTGCTACTGATGAACAAGTCCGGGTACGCGAAACAGGAGGAAAAAGACACAGCTTTATATCACGACAAAGTGTTCAGGCCTCGGCGGCCGCGAAAGACACACACATGTTCAAAACAAACTACTCCGGCAGAATCAAGCATCGCCCGAGGGAGGAGCGGCACCCTCGGCTTCATCTCTGACCTCTACGCCATCTCCACCCTCGGCAAGACCCGCCCCGGCCTCGGACGGCGGCGCAGGCGGAAGGATCTCCACCTCAAAAGTGGACGCCAGCACCGTGCTCGGGCCCGCGGCGGCCGCGTCAAGCCTCTGAACTTTGGCCAGGGCAGCTTTGTCTTCATCGGGAAGACAATACCCCTCGCTGACCCGCTCCAGATCCACATCATAGTGGGAAGTGAGCATGGTGAAGGCCCGCCTAACACCGTGATGCAGCGCCTCGCGGAGTCGGCCGCGTGCGTGGTCACCCAAGGCCTACAGGCGACTCTGAGGGGAGCTTCCTGAGGGGACGTCGTCAAGGCCAAAGATCTGGCAAAGGGCCAAGATAGCCTCGGACATGGTCGCGCGGTCGGCCTCCTTCTGCTCAACCGCTTGGGCAAGTGCCTTGGCGGACTCGCTGAGGGCAAACTCAAGCTCTGCAAACAGCCAAAGCAGAAGTCTTCAAACACAAGCTGAAGAGTGAAGCTGAATCAAGACCTCAAAACAGCCAAGACATACCTTCCGCCCGGATACGTTGCTCTGAGGCTATGGCTTAGGCGGACTGAGCAGACCCGATGGCCACGGCCAGGTCCGCCGCAAGGGCTCCGGCCTGAGCGGACGCCTCGACTAGCTGGCCCCCAAGGGCCTCAGCCCGGCTTTCAGCCTCGGCGGCCCAGCCCTGAGATTGATCCCGCTCACCGATGGCCTAGCCAAGCTCCGACTGCCACCGCCGCGCCTCTGCGCGTGCCGCCGCTGCCTCTGCCCCTAGCTCGTCACGGAGCAAACGAAGGTCCACCGCCTTGGTGCTTCGTTGGGAGAGGCGCTCGGTAGCCTTGGCAAGCGCGGTCCTCAGAAACCGCAGCGAACCCCAGACGTCGGCCTCGCGGTGAATGAACGATGACTTGGCGGCGCTCAGATCCGTCAGATCCTGAGGAAGGGAAGCGAGGCATCACGAAGAATGCCTTGATCATGTGAAAGGTATGCCTGGAATCCTTACCTGGAGGATCCTGGGAACGTCCCTAGAAAGGACCTCTAGGGTCGACCGAAGCGACCCCACCGTTGCCTCGGCACGCTCGTGAAGCTCGCCCCAAGACTGCTCGTCTCTCTCATCGTCAAGAACGAAGAGGGGTTCCGAAGCACCATGGGCCCAGAACCGGAGCGGCTGACGCTGCTCGCTGGGACCGCGCCGCGCGAGGACGAGGTCACCACTCCCCAGGACGGGCCGCGGTTCTGTGCCCCCCTTCTCCAAGGCATCGGCACCCCCTACAGTCAGAGCGTAGGGAACCTCCTCGGCTAAGAGGACAGGTTCCCGATCGCCAGCCTCGAGTAGCGGCGCCTCGGCCATCTCAGCATCGGCGGCGGCGGGTGGCTCCATAGTCGGAGCAGCTACAGCCTCGGCGGAAGCCGGTGCCGGCACCAGCAACACGACTGGTGGGCTCAAGGCCGCGCTGGCGCCAGCAGTATCCCTCGGCTCGACGGCCGCCTCGACGGAGGGGCTAGCCTCGGGAGCTCGCCCCATGGCAACTTGTGCTGCCTGAACCACCTGCTCGAGGGCACCTTGAGCAGAGGCCAGCCGGCCGCCGAGGCCCGGTGCGGCACCAGTTGCAGAAGTTGGCGCCGTCTTAAGGGCTTTTCGGGGAGCCAGGCCGGTCGAACCGTGCCTCCGTTTGCTGGGAAGAAAAGGAAAAGCAAGATCAGGACACACGAAGAAGGCGCCGGGACAGAAGTACCCTCAGATACTTACCCACTCCGGGCCACGACGAATCGTGCCTGCGGTGAGGCCCCTCGAGCCTCGGCCTCCGCGGGCACCACCAAGGTTCGCCCCGCTGCCAGCTTCGGCACCATCCCTGCCTCGGGCGCCCGGGGCGCCGAAGGGACGGTCCGCCTAGGCGCGGACACGGCGACCCCAGGATCAACCTCCTCTGCTGCCGGCACGGACAACGGCTCTGGAGGCACAGGCGGGACGGCCTAACTCCCCGGGGTCACCTCAGCTACCTGGGCCAAGGGGTCAAGTACCCCCTCGGCCTGCCCCTGTTCTTCGGGCCAGGACCCTGACGCCCCCGCCCCGGATACCGACAGCGCCGGCCCACTCGGGGGCTGGCTCGACGACCCCTGGCCCAGCCTCAGATCCGGGCTGAGGCCAAGGTGGGCGGCCATGTCGTCGTCTTCATCATCGTCATCGTCATCGTCATCATCAGGCGTCTCGGGCGACGGCTCCCTCGGGAGCCCGTCCCTCTCCTGCCGCCGACGACGTTTATCCAAGGCGTACCGAGCCCGCATCCGCTCGCGGACCCGAGCCTTCTTCACGTCCTTCTTCTCCTTCTTCCTCTCCGCAGCAACCCTCCGCGCGGCTCGGTCCACCGCGTCCTCTAGGGCCGGTGGCAGGGAAGGCTTGTGAGACCCCAGCTCCTAGAGACAAACGAAAGGTCTCGACTGTGAGAACCAGGGGCAATCCGACACAAGAAAGAAGGAGGAGCGAACACTCACCAGGGACATGCACCCGCAGTCAGGACACATCGGGAGCTGGGTGAGGGCGCCGGCGTCTAGCTTCCCTACCGTACCGGCCACCCGCCTGTGGAGGTCATCGGCGGGGAGGGGGACCGAGGACATCTGCGAACCCTCCAAGCCGACCCCCGGCGTCATCTCCAAAAGTAGCAGCCGTCGCTCCGTTAAGGGGAGCACCCTCCGGCGATGGATGGCAGCAACCACCCCCGCGGCGGTGAGCCCTCCCTCTCGCAGCTTCTCCAAGGCCTCCAGAAGGGGCTAGAGATTCTTCTGCCTCTCGCGCGGGGCCCCATAGCGCCAATGGCTGCCGGCGGCGGTCACCACTCGTTGAGAAAACAACGGGAGCCTCCCGTCGTCATTCCGGAGGTAAAACCACCTGCACTGCCACCCCTTGTTCAAAGACACAAGGATGGCGGGGATGTACTGCTGCGCACGCGCCTGCCTCAACTGGAGGATGCAGCCACCGGCCCGCACCGCCATGCGGACCCTCTTCTCCCCCGTCGCCGAGGCAAAAGGCTCCGCGGAGAAGAGATGAGTCCACAGATCCCAGTGGGGGGCAATCCCCAAAAATCCTTCGCAAACCGCCATGAAGATGGCAGCTTGTGCGATGGAGTTGGGGCTAAGGTTGTGCAGCTCCACCCCATAGTGATGCAGGAGCGCCCGCATAAAACGGCTTGCTGGCACACCAAACCCCCGCTCATGGAAGGAGACAAAACTCAGCACATACCCAGCAGCGGGTTCGGGTCGGCCCCGCTCGGAGGGACCATCCACTCCGGCCGCAGGACATCAGAGAGGGGGCGGAGCAAGCCATCGGCAACAAGGGCCTCTAGGTCGTCCACCATGACAGTGGAAGAAGGCCATGGGTCGCGCGGCGGAACGATGGTTACCCAGTCGGCCATCGCCAAGCGAAGGAGGTGGCGGCGGGGTAGACAAGGTGCGAGGTTTTCTTTCTCTGGCTATTCTCTCAGGTTGCGGAAACCTAAGCAGAGGCGAGCAGCAGAGTAAAAAACCACCACCAGACCCTCCTCCGAATATATTAAGACCCAGGCGAGACCCGTTCAATGCTCCGCCCAAACCCGCCGCGAAATCCAAAACTCGAAGGCGAAACGCTCGTTCCTCGAACGGCTCGCGCATGCACAATGGCTGCCCCGCGAATCACTCGTCCCGTCACATTAACTCTGCGGCAGGACAGGCGACACCTTTGGCAAGCGAAGCGGGCCACGCTTCACCTCCGCCATAATGACCGCGTCAAAAAAAAAAGGTGCGCCACGTCGTTCAATTTCGTATCCTTTTCCTCTTCCCCTTTCTCTCTCTTGCTACAGGGACCGGGAAAGGGGATACTCCGAAAGGGATCCTTCTCCACGAAGGAAGCGGGCCCCGAGCCCCCCTACTGATCAGAGGTTCGAAGGCTGGCCCCTCGGAAGGGTTCGACAGCCGCCTCAGAGCACTCGGGCTCCGCGCCCACTACTGGTCAGAGGTTCGAAGGCTGGCCCCCCGGAAGGGTTCGATAGCCGCCTCAGGCCGCTCGGGCTCCGCGCCCACTACTGATCAGGGGTTCATAGGCTGGCCCCCCGACGGGTTCGACAATCGCCCCAGAGCACGTAGAGTGAGGTATGACTCTGGGTACGTTCGATACATAACCAAGGCTTAGGCTACGCTCCCGAGGTACCCTAGGACATTTCCGAGACCAGCAGGAACGATTCTGTAACGGAATCCCATCAGAGGGAGGCATCGAGCCCTCGGACCCTATCGAACGGGACCGGGTCCGGCAAATCACCTGCAGGTACTTTTGGAGCGCGCCTCTGGGCCACTAGCCGACCCTTATCGAACGGGGCACGGGCGTCCACTCGGATCACCCGTTAGCAACTCACTGGAGACACCATGTTCGGCGCCCACCGAGGGCAACATGGCGCTTTCCCCCCTCCTCCTTGTGGAAAGGCGACGTAGGGGCGTATGAAAAAAGCCGAGTCTGCCCTTGACCGTCCTCTCACCCTGTGCAGAGGCTCGGGGGCTGCTCTCGCAATCCCGGCTCCGGCCAAACCGTTGACAGCGTCAACATACCAGCCCGAGAACTCGGAACCTGACTATGCACCCGGGCAACGACCAGTTCGCATGAGGGAACAACTAGACCAGCCGAGCCATCATGAAAGGCATTAAGACCTCGAAGGAGTCAAACCACTCCTCCGAGGCCTCGGGGGCTACATCCGGCGGGTGCGCTCGCTCGCACCCACCGGAACAAAATGCAACCGAGAAAGGCTGGTCCCCTTGCAAAAAAGTGCGACAAAGCCTCCAAGCGAGTACCCATACTCCCTTTGAGGCTCGGGGGCTACTGTCGGGGACCGTAATTAGGGGTACCCCCAAGGCTCCTAATCTCAGCTGGTAACCCCCATCAGCACAAAGCTGCAAAGGCCTGATGGGCGCAATTCCGGTTAAGGCTCCGTCCACTCAAGGGACACGATCTTGCCTCGCCCAAGCCCAGCCTCGGGCAGGAACGAAAGACCAAGGTAGATTCACGCCTCGCCCGAGGGTCTCCTCAAGCAACGGGCGCACCTTCGACTCGCCCAAGGCCCAGCTCGGGCAGGCTTCACGGAGAAGCAACCTTGGCCAGATCGCCTTGCCAGCCGACTAGATCGCAGGAGCATTCAATGCAAGGATCGCCTGACACCTTATCCTGACGCTCGCCTTCCAGTTGACAAGGCCGAAGTGACCGCCGTCACTTCGCCCCTCCACTGACTGACCTGACAGGAAAACAGCGCCGCCTGCGCTGCTCCGACTGCTGTGCCACCCATCAGGGTGAGGCTGACAGCAACCAAGTCCAGCCTCGGGCGCCATAGGAATCTCCGCCTTGCCCGACCCCAGGGCTCGGACTCGACCTCGCCTCGGACGACGATCTCCGCCTCGCCCGACCCTAGGGCTCGGACTCGACCTCGACTCCGGAAGACGGTCTTCGCCTCGCCCGACCCCAGGGCTCGGACTCAACCTCGCCTCGGACGACGATCTCCGCCTCGCCCGACCCCAGGGCTCGGACTCGACCTCGACTCCGGAAGACAGTCTTCGCCTCGCTCGACCCTAGGGCTCGGACTCAGCCTCAACTCCGGAAGACGATCTCCGCCTCGCCCGACCCCCGGGATCGGACTCAGCCTCAACTCTGGAAGACGGTCTCCGCCTCGCCCGACCCCAGGGCTCGGACTCGACCTCGACTCGGGAAGAAGGTCTCCGCCTCGCCCGACCCTAGGGCTCAGACTCGACCTCGACCTCGGAGGAGTCACCACCTCGCTCGGGCGAACCACGCCACAAGGGGAGGCCATCATTACCCTACCCCTAGCTAGCCCAGGCTACGGGGAACAAGACCGACGTCCCATCTGGCTCGCCCCGGTAAAACAAGTAATGATGGCACCCCGCGTGCTCCATGACAACGGTGGTTCTCAGCCCCTTACGGAAGCAAGGATACGTCAGCAAGGATCCAACTGCCCTGACAGCTGTGCTTCTACAGGGCTCAAGCGCTCCTCCGACGGCCACGACGCCATATGAACAGGGCTCCAACACCTCTCTGACAACCACGTTGGCACGTACATAGGGCTCTAGCTCCTCTCTGCTAGACACGTTAGCACACTGCTACACCCCCCGTTGTACACCTGGACCCTCTCCTTACGCCTATAAAAGGAAGGTCCAGGGCTCTCATACAAAAGAGGTGGCCGCGCGGGAGAACGGGCAGCCTCACGCCCCCTGTCTCTTTCTCTCTCCCTCGCGAACGCTTGTAACCCCCTACTGCAAGCGCATCCGCCCTGGGCGCAGGACAACACGAGGCCGCGGGTTCCCCCTTACTGTTTTCCCCCACTTGTGTCTCCGTCTCGCGCCGACCCATCTGGGCTGGGGCACGCAGTGACAATTTACTCGTCGGTCCAGGGACCCCCCCGGGGTGGAAACGCCGACAAAAGGTAAAAGCAAAGGTATGGGGACTCATCTTTTTAATCAATAATAGTTCCCATCAATTGGTATTTACTCTAAATTATCATATTCTACCTATGTGAAGAATAGATTCCTTATTGGACTTAAATCAGCTAGAAGTGCATTCAATCTTGTTTTCATAAATGCACTAGTCCATTAGAATCTATTTCATGCCTTTGCTATATCTGTTCTCATATTGATATGCTTCTAAGTAATGTTAATAAATTCAATATGAAGAAGTAAATTTCCTATGATTGATTAGAAATATTAAAAGGTGCATATTCCTCTTTTCTAATGATGTGCATTAATATTAAGGATTTTACTTCATGTCTATGTGACTTGTGGATGATGAATTGTTTATATCTCTTATCTAAAGAAATCATCATTTGTCATATATTCCTTTGTGCTGCTAATTGTAACACTCACTTTGTAAGAGAGGTCTAAAAAAAGAGAAACTATGTTACTCTATATGTCTTACCAGTGGTTATTATTTTATGTGGACACCTCACTTACACCAATAAATAATCAATAAAAGACACTCAACTAAAGTATGCATCATGCTGGGATTTTCATTTTTGTGTGCATTTTGTGACAACATAAAGATAAGGTGACAAGAAAAATAATAAAATCCCAAAATGGAATTTTAGAATTTAAAAGAAATCCTAGAAGGGAGGAAAAAAAGAGAGAAGAAAACACTAAACAAATAGGATAAAATAAAAATATAAATGAACTAAAATTCGGTTCATATTGTTATAGACATGTAACCTGAATTTGAATTTCACACAGAGATTCAAATTGGAAATTCAAATACAAAAGAGAAGAGTAGAAAAGAAAATAGAAAGTAAAAAGAATAAAAGAAAAGGGAGAACACCATAGCGTCCGGGCCCAATCTGTTTGGCCCATCTTCCCCGATCCCCCTCGCGCAGCCCACTCTATTCCCTCCCCCTTTTTCTTTTTCCACCGCGACACTGACGTGTGGCCACCCTGGCCAAGTGACCCTGAGCGCTTGGGCGAGACTTCAAGCACTGGCGACCGGGCCCCACCATTCCGTCTCAGGTCCACACGCTCGCTCCCGCATTCTCGCGTGACACTGCAACCTAGGCCCCACCTGTCATCCCATCCATCGCGTCGATAACCTCCTGTGCGAGTCGCGCGGCGGGTTTTGCTCCACCTCGGCGTGAGCTGACGCCCCACGGGTCTGCGCCTCTAGGGATAAAAGCGGATCTTCCTTCCTTGACCACGCCTCTCTCGTGCCCCATCTTATTTTCCTTCGTTGCCGCTGCTACGCCTCTTCCAGCCGCGTCGTTGTACTCCACACGGAGATCACCCGCCACCGCTGATCGCCGCCGTAGCCTCACGCTTGCACCGCCGCTCCGGGGTTCCCGTGAGTCTAGGCTTCGCGCTTGAGTCCGTGCGTCACAACAGCGGAGGAATCATGGCGGGGAAAACATGGTGCTCTGGTGAAATCCTCATCGTCGACGTAGCCACGCCGTGTGACGCTGCGCCGCGAGCGGCGCCCACCGTACTTCGGTCGTCGGTATGTGCCCGCCCATTCGGTTTCTGTAGTCTTTCGCATAGAGTAGGCCCCTTTTGGATGTCGAATTAGGGCGTAATGGATGCAATCGCCATGCGCCAGCGACAAACCACCGTAGCAGATGGGTGGCGCCACCGTGGTTCGGTGCTGGGGGTAGGAGATGGTACCTGGGTCGTTGGATCTCTGATGGGCGTTTGGGATTGAAGCTGGGGCGTCGTGTGGTTTCAGTGAATCAGAATCGTTGATCCGTGATCCGGCGGATGCGAGCAGGTCTGGGTATTTTTAAATCCAGACCGTAGACGGATATCCAACGGCTTGGATCTGAAGATACCCCTTCGCGGGTGCATTTTGTTAGAGAGTCCTCGGGGATTAAGAAAATAGAACCCGCCGTCCTGGGGGCACTATTCACTAAGTCTGTTGAGTCTTGCGCCAGAGCCCCTGCTGTTTTCTGTTATTGAGGCCCAGTCCAGCAAATTATAAAACCAGAGAAAACTTATTAGAAAAAGGATCTTTAGTGTGAAAATAAATCCTAGAACTTGTTTGATTTGTAGAAAATTCATATGAACTCCAATTTGGTCCATTCTAGTTCCTAAATTTTTATAATATTATTGTCTAACCATTAGTGTCTCTGTTTTAACATGAAAGAGGATTTAAAAATTATCTAGCACTTAATCTAGTATTAAGCACATAAAACATTAGAAAATCCATAACTTAAAATCTATACCTCCAAATTTAATGATTCCAGTTCCTGTGATTTTATTTTAATGTCTAGTTTATTACTGTATATTCCATTTGCATGTTTGAAGTGATGTTAATTTATGCTATGCTATGTATGTATTGTGTTGATACGAGTAGACGAGCAAGCCACTGTGGAATCTGAGGTTCAGCTGGTAGAGACTGCTGAGCAGGAGCTCGTTGAAGGCAAGTTGTGCCCTTGATCACTTCTTTTACCCATTCATGTTCTTATCAATCATAATGATCTGCATAGGTTAATTTTGATGGGACCGAATAGGATACCCTAGATTTTGACTATCTTTATACCTTGTTTCACCCCTGGTTTTACTACTAAAGTTTTGGGTAGTTCATGCTATTGCTTTATGTGGATTTGGGTATAGAGATATTCATCACTCATTGTTATACTTTTTATTATCTGTTTTATTCTTTACTATTCATGTTAAGATCATTATGTTAATGGGAACATGGAGAACCACCCGGGAAAACAGTGCTACCACAAGGGTTTAATGGGACGCCCTTGGCTGATTAACTAGGAAAGCTAGCGGATGGCTACCTTACCCGAAAGGGGCAAGGGCAGTAGGGGAGTGGTCAGTGTAGGGAGGTCCTTGGGTTGATTTTGCTGCGATGGCGGTCAGGCGAGGGATTCCTGCACTGGAGCTTCCTATAAACTGTAGCGGGTAGTCTGAAGCTAGTGGAACTTTGTAAAGGTCTCGTAGTGGTACCCTGCCTCGCTTCCTTGGTAGAGGTGTATGGGGTCTGATCAACTCCATGGCAAATGGGTAACACGACTTGTGGGTAAAGATGCGCAACCTCTGCAGAGTGTAAAACTGGTATACTAGCCGTGCTCACGGTCATGAGCGGCTCGGACACTCACATGATTAACTTATGGAACTTAAACTTAACTTGTCATATCATTGCATTTGGGATTATTTTATTATTACTTTTACTTATTATTACTATGGTTTGGTATTTACTTACACTTAGTAACTGCTAATAAAATTTTGACCAACTTATAAAAGCAAAGCTCAGCTTTAGCCTTTATTTCATTGATCAGCCTTACACTTCATGAACTCCCACCTTTGGTGAGTTCATGTCACATTATTCCCCATGACTTGTTGAGCTATGAACGTATGTGAGCTCACCCTTGCTGTCTCACACCCCCCCACAGGAGAAGAGCAGGTGGTTCAGGAGGAGCCACAAGGCGAGGAGTATGATCTGATCTAGGTGGCGTTTCTCAGTTGACATTGGCGCCGACGATCCTTAGTTTGTTTTATATTTATTCTTTTATTTTGTAATAAGTCTTCCGCTATATAATAAGTACTCTGATGTTTTATGACATTTATCTCTATACACTCTGTTATTATATATGTTGTCTTCTCTGGCGCATGTATGAGATGCACCCGGCTTTGTTCCTTAAAACCGGGTGTGACAGAAGTGGTATCAGAGGCAAATGTTGACTGTAGGACGAAACCTAGATAGAAATGGACAAAACCCTTACATACTTACCTTATTCTGATTCTTCTAAACTCATCTTACTCTGATTCTTTCTACACTTATCTTGATCCTGTCTCACCTTCTACTGTTCTACTCTGATCATTCTTACCTCCTCTATTCTAAGACAAATCGGATTTCACACCTTGGAATCCCTACCCCTATGACATTTTTAAGAGATAGGAGGCCTAAGACAAAAAAACTATTTTCTCTATTTTAAAAATGTTGATTGATTGTTCTGATGATAAATGTCTGATTTGCTTCTTTGATTGATTGAGATATTATATATGGACATCTTAGTATGTACCACTATAAGGTAATGAATTAGCTATGGTAGGTAAAACATTAAACTGCTTAGCTAATAAATCCCCCAAAGTAACATGATTCGTAATTACTGCCTTGTCTTCTACTCTCTCTTACCATATGTATCTAACTCAGATGGTCAATACCAGGAGGGGTGGCGGAATTGACTTGCCTCCTAATCGTCACACTCGAAGGATATATAGACAACCTCAGCCACAGCCAGCAGAGATGAATCCTCCACTAGGCGGAGTTGATCCACTGATTGCAGCTCAGATGAGGGTGATGTAGCAAATGGCGGACACTATGGCTGATATGCGTGCCCAGATGCAGCAAGAACGCCAGGAAATGCACCAGGAACGAGAAGAGATACGCCAGGAGTTGTGCCAGGAGAGAGAGGAGATACGCCAGGAAAGGAGGGCGCAACAACAGCAGCTGCAACAACAAATGCAACAACAACAGCAACAGCAACAAGTACCACTGCCTCCACCACCACCACCAGTTCCACCCCGAGATAAGCATAGGGAGTTCATGAGTCATAAGCCACCTACATTTGCTAGCTCACCTGATCCACTGGACGCGGATGATTGGCTGAAGTCCATTGAGAAGATGTTGAATATTGCACAATGCATTGACCGGGAGAAGGTTCTATATGCTTCTGGACGTCTGACAGGTCCTGCTGCTGACTGGTGGGATTCATATACTGCTGCCCACGATGCTGCTGATACCATCACTTGGGCAGAGTTCAGTACACAATTCAGGAACTACCATATTCCAGCTGGTATGATAAAGATCAAGAAGAAGGAGTTTCTGTCATTGAAGCAAGACAACATGTCGGTTAGTGAGTACAGAGATAAATTTATTCAGCTGTCGAGATATGCTCCGGAGGAAGTTGCTGAGGATGAGAGGAAGTAGGAGCACTTCATTGAAGGACTTAATGGACCCCTACAGTATGCACTGGTGGCACACACATTTCCATCTTTTCAGAGGCTACTGGATAAGGCTCTTGCTATTGAACACAAGCGTGTTCAACTGGGTGATTTGAAGAGGAAGGCTATCTCACAGGGACAGGGTAGCAGCAGTGTTCGTCCCCGCTACGTTTCACCACAGGGCACACCGACTCGACCGGGAGGACCACTCCCAGTTCAGTATGCTCCACAGGGGTCTCCACGGACACCTCCTACTCGTCAGGCTACTCCCACTGGCACCCCGACGAGGTCTGCAGGACAGAAGACCGGCCCTACATGCTTCAAGTGCAGTCAGATTGGGCACTATGCTAATGCTTGTCCGATGGGAAATTCTGGTACACCAGCTAAGAACAAGCAACAGACTCCTGGCAAGGGATATTCTATAGCCAGGGTGAATCAAGTCAGCGTTGATGATACTCCTGACGGTGCTGACATCGTACTCGGTATGTTTTACATTAATGCCATTCCTGCAACCATACTGTTTGATTCTGGTGCTACACATTCATTCATGTCTGCTCGATATGCCAACACTAATGAGATACCCCTGCTAAATATGAGAAAACCAATGATAGTAATCACACCTAAAGGGCCTATTGAGGCAAATCAAATGACACGTAGATTGACATTAACCATTATGGGAAGAGAATTTGAAGCTACCGCTATAATATTAGAGGCCAGCAGTATAGATCTGATCCTTGGTATGTCATGGTTAAGGAAGGCAAAGGCCATCATAGCATGTGGTAGAGGTACTATAGAGCTCACTAGTCCTAAAGGAGAAAGATTTTAGGTTAATATTGCAGTAACCACCTCATCTAAGCGTGCAATGTTCTTTATACCTGAGGAGTTTGTTGGTGACAACATCCGAGTGGTTAGAGATTTTCCGGATGTCTTTCCAGAGGAGTTACCAGGAATGCCACCAGATAGGGAAGTTGAGTTTGTTATTGATCTTCCACCTGGAACTGCCCCTATATCTAAGCGACCATACAGGATGTCTGTAGAAGAGTTAAAGGAGCTGAAGAAGCAGTTAACGGAGTTACAAGAGGCTGGTTACATTCGTCCGAGTTCCTCACCTTGGGGAGCGCCGGTCCTGTTTGTACAGAAGAAGGATGGTTCGCAACGGATGTGCGTGGACTATAGATCACTTAATGATGTTATGGTGAAAAACAAGTATCCGTTACCCCATATTGAGGATTTGTTTGATCAGATGAGAGGAGCCAGGGTATTCTCGAAGATTGATCTCCGATCGGGATACCATCAGATAAAGATTAGACCATCGGACATTCCTAAGACGGCTTTCTCGACTCGATATGGATTGTATGAGTTCACGGTTATGTCATTTGGATTAACCAATGCACCAGCTTATTTCATGAATTTGATGAATAAGGTGTTTATGGAGTATTTGGACAGATTCGTCGTGGTGTTCATCGACGATATTCTTATCTATTCTAAGAATGAAAGTGATCATGAAGAACATCTAAGGTTGGTGCTACAGAAGCTACGAGATAATCAACTCTATGCTAAGTTCAGCAAGTGCGAGTTTTGGATTGACAAGGTGCCATTTCTTGGACATATTATTTCTAATGGAGGAGTAGCAGTGGATCCTGCTAAGGTCAAGGAGATTATGGAGTGGAGAGTGCCCACTACCGTCACTGAGATTCGGAGTTTCTTGGGACTTGCAGGATATTATCGGAGATTTATTGAAGGATTTTCTAAGATTGCCAAGCCTATGACCTCGCTTCTGGAGAAGGGCAGAGAATTTAAGTGGGATGACAAATGTCAAGAAAGCTTTGATCAATTGAAGGAGAGATTGATGTCACCCCCAGTGTTGGTTATGCCAGACTTACAGAAAGGATTTGATATTTATTGTGATGCATGTGGACAAGGATTGGGATGTGTGCTCATGCAAGAAGGACACGTGATTGCCTATGCATCTCGTTAGTTGCGGAAACATGAATTGAACTACCCCACTCATGACTTGGAACTGGCAGCCGTTGTGCACACGCTTAAGATTTGAAGACATTATATTATGGGAACCAAGTGTCAAGTATATACAGATCATAAGAGTTTGAAGTATATATTCACTAAGAAGGATCTCAACCTTAGGCAACGCCGTTGGTTGGAGCTCATTAAGGATTATGATTTGGAGATTCACTATCATCATGGCAAGGCAAATTTGGTTGCAGATGCCTTGAGTCGGAAGGAGTATGTTCACTCCGCTTTTGTTGTCCAGCTACCCGAAGAATTAGCAAAAGACTTTGAGAGACTCAACTTGGGGATTGTTACACACATGGAAGGAGTTACCATTGAATTGGAACCTACCTTGGAGCAAGAGATTCGTAAAGGTCAGGTTGATGATGCTAAAATTCAAGAGATTAAGGATCTGATTACGGAAGGTCGAGTTCCGGAATTCACGGAGGATGGGCAAGGCACTATATGGTTCAAGGACAGAATGTGTGTTCCTGATATTGAAAGCCTTCGTGAGACTATATTGAAAGAAGCTCATGATTCTGATTACTCCATCCACCCTGGTAGCACTAAGATGTATCAAGATTTGAAGCAAAAGTATTGGTGGTATGGACTGAAAAGAGATGTTGCTGCCCATGTGGCTAAGTGTGGTGTTTGTCAAAGAGTCAAGGCCGAACATCAAAGACTAGCTGGACTATTGCACCCATTGAAAATACTCGAGTGGAAATGGGAGGAAATTGGTATGGACTTCATTGTTGGACTACCCCGCACTCCAGCAGGATATGACTCTATTTGGGTAATTGTGGACAGATTGACAAAAGTGGCTCATTTCATACCAGTGAGGACTAATTATATGGGAGCCAAGCTAGCAGAATTGTATATGATTAGGATAGTTTGTCTACATGGAGTACCTAAGAAGATCGCGTCTAATCGAGGATCATAGTTTACTTCTCGGTTTTGTAAGAAGTTGCATGAGAGCTTGGATACAAAGTTGAATTTTAGTTCGGCTTACCATCCACAGACTGATGGGCAAACTGAGAGGACCAACCAAGTGCTAGAGGATATGTTAAGAGCTTGTGCTCTTAAACATGGTGGAAGCTGGGATAAGAGTTTACCCTATGCTGAGTTTTCTTATAATAATAGCTACCAGGCCAGTTTGAAGATGTCACCATTTGAGGCTCTGTATGGCAGAAAGTGCAGGACACCACTGTATTGGGATCAGACTGGAGAAAGACAGTTCTTTGGGCCTGAACTTATTCAAGAGGCAGAAGAACAAGTGCGAATGATAAGAGAAAATTTGAGAATTGCACAATCAAGGCAAAAGAGCTATGCTGATAATAGGAGAAGACTATTGGAGTTTAAGGAGGGTGATCATGTCTATTTGAAGGTGTCACCACTCTAGGGTATGAGGAGATTTAAAGTTAAAGGAAAGTTGTCCCCTCGCTTCATTGGACCTTTCTTGATCTTAAAGCGAGTGGGAGAAGTTGCATATCAACTGGAGTTACCCGATCATCTGTCGGATGTACATGATGTGTTCCTTGTGTCCCAGCTGAAGAAATGTCTCAGGGTACCTGAGGAGCAACTACCAATGGAAGACCTTAGTGTTCAAGATGATCTGAGTTATGCTGAGTACCCTATCAAGATTCTGGACACTTTGACTCGAGTTACAAGAAATAAGGTGATAAAGATGTGCAAAGTGCAATGGAGTCACCACGGAGAGGATGAAGCTACTTGGGAAAGAGAAGAAGAGCTTCGCATAGACTTCCCCCATCTTTTCCCTAGATCTTCCTAAATCTCGAGGACGAGATTATTTTTAAGGGGGGTAGGATTTGTAACACTCACTTTGTAAGAGAGGTCTAAAAAAAGAGAAACTATGTTACTCTATATGTCTTACCAGTGGTTATTATTTCATGTGGACACCTCACTTACACCAATAAATAATCAATAAAAGACACTCAACTAAAGTATGCATCATGCTGGGATTTTCATTTTTGTGTGCATTTTGTGACAACATAAAGATAAGGTGACAAGAAAAATAATAAAATCCCAAAGTGGAATTTTAGAATTTAAAAGAAATCCTAGAAGGAAGGAAAAAAAAGAGAAGAAAACACTAAACAAATAGGATAAAATAAAAACATAAATGAACTAAAATTCGGTTCATATTGTTATAGACATGTAACCTGAATTTGAATTTCACACAGAGATTCAAATTGGAAATTCAAATACAAAAGAGAAGAGTAGAAAAGAAAATAGAAAGTAAAAAGAATAAAAGAAAAGGGAGAACACCATAGCGTCTGGGCCCAATCTGTTTGGCCCATCTTCCCCGAACCCCCTCGCACGACCCACTCTATTCCCTCCCCCTTTTTCTTTTTCCACCGCGACACTGACGTGTGGGCCCCTGGCCAAGTGACCCTGAGCGCTTGGGCGAGACTTCAAGCACTGGCGACCGGGCCCCACCATTCCGTCTCAGGTCCACGTGCTCGCTCCTGCATTCTCGCGTGACACTGCGACCTAGGCCCCACCTATCATCCCATCCATCACGTCGATAACCTCCTTTGCGAGTCGCGCGGCGGGTTTTGCTCCACCTCGGCGTGAGCTGACGCCCCACGGGTCCGCGCCTCTAGGGATAAAAGCGGATCTTCCTTCCTTGACCACGCCTCTCTCATGCCCCATCTTATTTTCCTTCGTTGCCGCTGCTACGCCTCTTCCAGCCGTGTCGTCGTACTCCGCACGGAGATCACCCGCCACCGCTGATCGCCGCCGTAGCCTCACACTTGCACCGCCGCTCCGGGGTTCCTGTGAGGTCTGGGCTTCGCGCTTGAGTCCGTGCGTCACAACAGCGGAGGAATCACGACGGAGAAAACATGGTGCTCTCGTGAAATCCTCATCGTCGACATAGCCACGTGTCACACCCGGGCTTTAAGGAACAAAGCCGGGTGCATCTCATACATGCGCCAAAGAAGACAACATATATAATAACAGAGTGTATAGAGATAAATGTCGTAAATCATCAGAGTATTTATTACATAGCGGAAGACTTATTACAAAATAAAATAATAAATATAAAACGAACTAAGGATCGTCGGCGCCAATGTCAACTAAGAAACGCCACCTAGATCAGATCAAACTCCTCGCCCTGTGGCTCCTCCTGAACCACCTGTTCTTCTCCTGTGGGGGGGGTGTGAGACAGCAAGAGTGAGCTCACATACGTTCATAGCTCAACAAGTCGTGGGGAATAATGTGGCATGAACTCACCAAAGGTGGGAGTTCATGAAGTGTAAGGCTGAAGCTGAGCATTGCTTTTATAAGTTGGTCAAAATTTTATTAGCAATTACTAAGTGTAAGTAAATACCAAACCATAGTATAATAAGTAAAAATAATAGTAAAATAATCCCAAATGCAATGAAATGACAGATTAAGTTTAAGTTCCATAAATTAATCATGTGAGTGTCCGAGCCGCTCATGACCGTGAGCACGGCTAGTATACCAGTTTTACACTCTGCAGAGGTTGCGCATCTTTACCCACAAGTCGTGTTACCCATTTGCCACGGAGTTGATCAGACTCCATACACCTCTACCAAGGAAGCGAGGCAGGGTACCACTACGAGGCCTTTACAAAGTTCCACTAGCTTCAGACTACCCGCTACAGTTTATAGGAAGCTCCAGTGCAGGGTTCTTGTCTGACCGCCATCGCAGCAAAATCAACCCAAGGACCTCCCTACACTAACCACTCCCCTACTGCCCTTGCCCCTTTCGGGTAAGGTAGCCCTCCACTAGCTTTCCTAGTTAATCAGCCAAGGGCGTCCCATTAAACCCTTGTGGTAGCACTGTTTTCCCGGGTGGTTCTCCATGTTCCCATTAACATAATGATCTTATCATGAACATAAAATAATGAACAAATAATAACAAGTATAAAAGTGAGTGATGAATATCTCTATACCCAAAGCCACATAAAGCAATAGCATGTACTACCCAAAAGTTTAGTAGTAAAACCAGTGGTGAAACAAGGTATAAAGATAGTCAAATCTAGGGTATCCTATTGGGTCCCATCAAAATTATCCTATGCAGATCATTATGAATAATAAGAACATGAATGGGTAAAAGAAGTGATCAAGGGCACAACTTGCCTTCAACGAGCTCCTGCTCAGTTATCTCTACTTGTTGAACCTCAGATTCCACAGTGGCTTGCTCGTCTACTCGCATCAATACAATACATACATAGCATAGCATAAATTAACATCACATCAAACATGCAAATAGAATATACAGTAATAAACTAGACATTAAAATAAGATCACAGGAATTGGAATCATTAAATTTGGAGGTATAGATTTTAAGTTATGGATTTTCTAAGGTTTTATTCATTTAATATAGGATTAAGTGGGAAATAAATTTAAATGTGTATTTCATGTAAAAACAGTGGTACTATTTGATAGAGAATAATATTACAAAATTATAGGAACTGGAATGGGTCAATTTGGAGTTTATATGCATTTTCTATGAATTAAACAAGTTTCTTTAATTAATTTAATGTTAAAAATCTATTTCTAATTTAAATTCTCTGATTTTCTAATCCTCTGGACTGGGCGTCAAAATCTGTGAAGCGCAGGGGTCTCTGCGAAATTAATCCAAGACACAGTCTACAGTCCCTATGGGACGGCGGGTTGATTCTTAAACACTATGAGGGGTTTTCTGCAAAGTGGATACGCGAAGGGGTACAGGAGGATTCGGACCGTTCAGATCAGATCCAAGGGCCAGGATCGGATCTCGTCCATTATGAACCCGCGAGCGCACAGGGCCGTCCGATCAAGAATGGACGCACCCGATTAGACCAGTGACCTCGTGAATGGGTACGCGATCACGACCGTAGAATTACCTACCTACGCCCCAGATCCAAAATGCCCTTGATTCCTCCCCCTCGCCCGCACGATTTACATCCAGCGGTCCAGAACTACTAGCGCGAAGGGGGGCCTTGGCCTAATCTCGGCCGTCCGCGCAGATCAGACGGCGCCAGAGCGTCTTCTCCTATCCTGCTGGCTGAGCACGGCGGCGCCCGTAGCCCGCGCGGTGGCTTCCGCCGGCGAGGTACAGAATCCGTGCACAAGAGCACTAATCCCCAAATCTGAGACGATCTACGTGATAAGAAATTGATGGCGAGTACGCTGGGGGGGGTCTTACCGGTCGTCTCGGCGCGGAGAGCGTCTGGCCACGGTGATGCAGGTTTCCACGGCGGAACCAGAGCGCCGGTGAGAAATTGCCGGTGGTTCAGCCGATTTCCCACAGGATTTGGTCCACGGAGAGATTCTCTAGTGTCTGACGATGCTTCCCAACCCACCAGAGGGTGCCGACCGATGCCCAGGCGCGAAGTCAAGGGCGGCGCAGAGCTTTCCCCCACTTGACACAGTCGCGACGGTGGCGGCATTCAAGGGCAAATGGAGGCTCGGTCTGAGGGTTGAGGACGTCGCAAGGGCACCGATTTTTATGGCTAGGGTACAGCCGGGTCGGCGATGAACGCAGTCAGCGGAAATCGCGCAGCGGCAGCGATGCTTTCGGTCGGTCGTTGCGCACGCAAGCTCGGCATGAGATACGGCAGAGAGGAGCCTAGTTTGTTGACGAGTCTGACTTGTGGGGGCCATCGGCCAGTGTTAGCCGTGTCTAGGGAGACCGACACCAAGACCCCACATGTCGGCGCACAGGTTTTGTCGTTGGGCCGCACGGTGAGGAAATGAATGGGCCAGTTTGGGCCCAGCGCGACAGTGAACGGGAGAAGGGACGAGCGCGAGACAGCGACTGGACGGTGGGACCCCTGTGTCAGCGCCAGGTTGATGAACAGAGCGCACTAGCTGAGGGACCGACGGGAGGGGCCCGGCTGTCAGTAGGCTGGAGTGCGGCGGTGATACTGGACTGCGCGGGCTGACTTGCTTACTGGGCCGAATACAGGGTTGGGGCCCAGTTAGGCTGGTTGGTTTTATTCTTTTCTTTTCTATTCCTTTCCCTTTCTATTTTTAAATCCAATTCAAATTTTGAATCCAAATTAGTGCCAAATTTATTTTCAAATGATATTGTGAAATCTAAAATCCCCATTTTAGAAATATAATTATATATATTATTTATTTCACCTTTCTCTCTTTCTTATTTATAAAACCCTACCTTCAAATTTAGGGTTTTAATTCCACTTCTAATATTCATTATCTTATTGTTATTATTATTATTATTATTTTTATTTAATGCACAAACATATAAAACTCCCACATGATGCATATTCTTTTTATCATTTGTTTTAATTCATCTCCAACTTTTATGTATGCTCTTTTTTATGCAAATATGGCACATAAAATAGGGAATTCACTATATAATCCTTTTATACAATTTTAAGTATTACAAATCCTACCCCCCTTAAAAATAATCTCGTCCTCGAGATTTAAGAAGAACTAGGGAAAAGATGGGGAAAATCTATGCGAAGCTCTTCTTCTCTCTCCCAAGTAGCTTCATCTTCACCATGGTGACTCCATTGAACCTTGCACATTTTAATCACCTTATTCCTTGTAACTCGAGTCAAAGTGTCCAGAATCTTGATAGGGTACTCAACATAGGTCAGATCATCTTGAACACTAAAGTCCTCCATTAGTAACTGCTCCTCAGGTACCCTGAGGCACTTCTTTAGCTGGGACACATGAAACACATCATGTGCATCTGACAGGTGATCGGGTAACTTCAGTTGATATGCAACTTCTCCCACTCGCTTTAGGATCAAGAAAGGTCCAATCAAGCGAGGGGACAATTTCCCTTTAACTTTAAATCTCCTCATACCACGAAGTGGTGACACCTTCAAATAGACATGATCACCCTCCTTAAACTCTAGTAGTCTTCTCCTATTATCAGCATAGCTCTTTTGCCTTGATTGTGCAATTCTCAAATTCTCCCTTATCATTCGAACTTGTTCTTCTGCCTCTTGAATAAGCTCAGGCCCAAAGAACTGTCTTTCTCTAGTTTGATCCCAATACAGTGGAGTCCTGCACTTTCTGCCATATAGAGCTTCAAATGGTGACATCTTCAAACTGGCTTGATAACTATTATTATAAGAAAACTCAGCATAGGGTAAGCTCTTCTCCCAACTGCCACCATGCTTGAGAGCACAAGCTCTTAACATATCCTCCAGTACTTGATTAGTTCTCTCTGTCTGTCCATCAGTCTGGGAATTGTATGCTGAACTAAAATTCAATTTCGTATCCAAGCTCTCAGGCAACTTCTTCCAAAATCGAGAAGTAAACTGTGAACCTCGATCCGACACAATCTTCTTAGGCACTCCATGTAGGCAAACTATCCGACTCATATACAATTCTGCTAATTTGGCTCCCGTATAATTAGTCCTCACGGGTATGAAATGAGCCACTTTTGTCAATCTGTCCACAATTACCCAAATAGAGTCATACCCAGCAGGGGTGCGGGGTAGTCCAACAATAAAATCCATACCAAATTCTTCCCATTTCCATTCAGGAATCTTAAGCGGGTGCAATAGTCCAGCTGGTCTTTGATGTTCGGCCTTGACTCTTTGACACACATCACACTTAGCCACATGGGCAGCAACATCTCTTTTCAGTCCGTACCACCAATACTTTTGCTTCAAATCTTGATACATCTTAATGCTACCAGGGTGGATTGAGTAATCAGAATCATGAGCTTCTTTCAATATAGCCTCACGGAGGCTATCAATCTCGGAACACATATCCGATCTTTGAACCATATAGTACCTTGCTCATCCTCCGTGAACTCCGGAACTCGACCATCCATGATTAGATCCTTAATCTCTTGAATCTTAGCATCACCAACCTGACCTTTACGAATCTCTTGCTCCAAGGTAGGTTCCAACTCAATGGTAACTCCTTCAGTGTGAGTAACAATTCACAGGTTGAGCTTCTCAAAATCTTTTGCTAATTCATCGGGTAGCTGGACGACAAAAGCGGAGTGAACATGCTCCTTCCGACTCAAGGCATCTGCAACCAAATTCGCCTTGCCCGGGTGATAGTGAATCTCCAAATCATAATCCTTAATGAGCTCCAACAAACGGCGTTGCCTAAGGTTGAGATCCTTCTGAGTGAATATGTACTTCAAGCTCTTATGATCTGTGTATACTTGGCACTTAGTTCCCATGATGTAGTGTCTCCAAATCTTAAGTGCATGCACAACGGCAGCCAGTTCCAAGTCATGAGTGGGGTAGTTCAGTTCATGCTTCCGCAACTGACGAGATGCATAGGCAATCACATGTCCTTCTTGCATGAGCACACATCCAAGTCCTTGGCCACATGCATCATAGTAAATGTCAAATCCCTTCTGTAGATCTGGCATAATCAATACTGGTGGCGACATTAGTCTCTCCTTCAATTGATCAAAGCTTTCTTGGCACTTCTCATCCCACTTGAATTCTCCTCCTTTTTCCAAAAGCGATGTCATAGGCTTGGCAATTTTAGAGAACCCTTCAATAAATCTCCGATAATATCCTGCGAGTCCCAAGAAACTCCGAATCTCAGTAACTGTAGTGGGCACTCTCCACTCCATTACCTCCTTCACTTTAGTAGGATCCACTGCTATTCCTCCATTAGAAATAATATGACCAAGGAATGGCACCTTGTCAATCCAAAACCCGCACTTGCTGAACTTAGCATAGAGTTGATTATCTCGCAACTTCTGTAGCACCAACCTTAGATGTTGTTCATGATCGCTTTCATTCTTAGAATAGATAAGAATATCGTCGATGAACACCACGACGAATCTGTCCAAATACTCCATGAACACCTTATTCATCAAATTCATGAAATAAGCCGGTGCATTGGTTAATCCAAACGATATAACCGTAAACTCATATAATCCATATCGAGTCGAGAATGCTGTCTTGGGAATATCCGATGGTCTAATCCTCATCTGATGGTATCCCGATCAGAGATCAATCTTCGAGAATACTCTAGCACCTCGCATCTGATAAAATAAATCCTCAATACGGGGTAACGGATACTTGTTCTTCACAGTAACATCATTAAGTGATCTATAGTCCACACACATCCTCTGGGATCCATCCTTCTTCTGTACAAATAGAACCGGTGCTCCCCAAGGTGAGGAACTCGGACTAATGTACCCAACATCTTGTAACTCAGTTAACTGCTTCTTACGTTCCTTCAACTCCTCTATGGACATTCTATATGGCCGTTTAGAACTAGGGGCGGTTCCAGGTAAGAGATCAATAACAAACTCAACTTCTCTATCAGGTGGCATCCCTGGTAACTCCTCTGGAAAGACATCCGGTAAATCTCTAACCACCCGGATGTTGTCACCAACAAACTCCTCAGGCATAAAGAACATTGCACGCATGGATGAAGAGGTTACTGCAATATTAACTTGAAATCTTTCTCCTTTAGTGGTAGTGAGTTCTACGGTACCTCTACCACATGCTATAATGGCCTTTGCCTTTCTTAGCCATGACATACCAAGGATCAGATCTATACTGCTTGACCCTCATATTATGGCAGTAGCTCCAAATTCTCTACCCATAATGGTCAATGTCAATCTACGTGTCATTTGATTCGCCTCAACAGGCCCTTTAGGTGTAATTACTCTCATGGGTTTTCTCATATTGTCCAACACATATGCACAAACCAAAATCTCAGCATGACGCATAATTTTATTAGCAACACATGGGGTCAAATAGACCTTTTTATTCCTCCTAAAATAGTATCATACCGAATACTAACCAAAGGAACATGTAGATCTTACAAATAGTAGTAATTTATATATATGTTTATGTAGCTTGGTGGAGCTATTGGTGGTGGAGATGGTGGTTGTTGTCGTTGTCTCTCCAACCGTGATTGCCTTATTTCTTGATGTATTTCCAGACGGGCCTGACGTATTTCCTCGCGTTCTTGTCTTATCTGGTTTTGCATTTCGGTCACCATGTCTGTCAATTGTTGTATTACCAGCCTTTGGGCTGCAATCACTTGCTCGATTTCAACAGGTGAAGGATTTGGAGGGTTCATTTCTGTTTGCTGTTGCGTGATAATCTTTCCTTTCCTGGTATAGACCATCTGAGTTAGATACATATGGTAAGAAAGAGCAGTAGACAAGGCAGTGATTACAATCATGTTTCTTTGGGGGATTTATTAGCTAAGTAGATTAGTGTGTCACCTACTAAAGCTAATACAATACCTTATAGTGGTACATGCTAAGATGTCCATCTATACTATTTCAATCAATCAAAGAAGCAAATCAGGCATTGATCATCAGAACAATCAACCAACATTTTTAAATAGAGAAAATAGTTTTGATTTTTGTCTTAGGCCTCCTATCTCTTAGAAATGTCATAGGGGTAGGGATTCCAAGGTTTGAAATCCATCTTGTCTTAGAATAGATAAGGTAAGAATGATCAGAGTAGAACAGTAGAAGGCGAGACAGGATCAAGATAAGTATAGAGAAAATCAGAGTAAGGTAAGTATAGAATGAATCAGAATAAGATAAGTAGGTAAGGGTTTTGTCCATTTCTATCTAGGTTTCGTCCTACAGTCAACATTCCTCTGATACCACTTCTGTCACACCCCGGCTTTAAGGAACAAAGCCGGGTGTATCTCATACATGCGCCAAAGAAGACAACATATATAATAACAGAGTGTATAGAGATAAATGTCATAAATCACCAGAGTATTTATTACATAGAGGAAGACTTATTACAAAATAAAATAATAAATATAAAACGAACTAAGGATCGTCGGTGCCAATGTCAACTGAGAAACGCCACCTAGATCAGATCAAACTCCTCGCCCTGTGGCTCCTCCTGAACCACCTGTTCTTCTCCTGTGGGGGGGGTGTGAGACAGCAAGAGTGAGCTCACATACATTCATAGCTCAACAAGTCGTGGGGAATAATGTGGCATGAACTCACCAAAGGTGGGATTCATGAAGTGTAAGGCTGATCAATGAAATAAAGGCTGAAGCTGAGCATTGCTTTTATAAGTTGGTCAAAATTTTATTAGCAATTACTAAGTGTAAGTAAATACCAAACCATAGTATAATAAGTAAAAATAATAGTAAAATAATCCCAAATGCAATGAAATGACAGATTAAGTTTAAGTTCCATAAATTAATCATGTGAGTGTCCGAGCCGCTCATGACCGTGAGCACGGCTAGTATACCAGTTTTACACTCTGCAGAGGTTGCGCATCTTTACCCACAAGTCGTGTTACCCATTTGCCACGGAGTTGATCAGACTCCATACACCTCTACCAAGGAAGCGAGGCAGGGTACCACTACGAGGCCTTTACAAAGTTCCACTAGCTTCAGACTACCCGCTACAGTTTATAGGAAGCTCCTTTGCAGGGTTCTTGTCTGACCACCATCGTAGCAAAATCAACCCAAGGACCTCCCTACACTGACCACTCCCCTACTGCCCTTGCCCCTTTCGGGTAAGGTAGCCCTCCACTAGCTTTCCTAGTTAATCAGCCATGGGCGTCCCGTTAAACCCTTGTGGTAGCACTGTTTTCCCGGGTGGTTCTCCATGTTCCCATTAACATAATGATCTTATCATGAACATAAAATAATTAACAAATAATAACAAGTATAAAAGTGAGTAATGAATATCTCTATACCCAAAGCCACATAAAGCAATAGCATGTACTACCCAAAAGTTTAGTAGTAAAACCAGTGGTGAAACAAGGTATAAAGATAGTCAAATCTAGGGTATCCTATTGGGTCCCATCAAAATTATCCTATGCAGATCATTATGAATAATAAGAACATGAATGGGTAAAAGAAGTGATCAAGGGCACAACTTGCCTTCAACGAGCTCCTGCTCAGTTATCTCTACTTGTTGAACCTCAGATTCCACAGTGGCTTGCTCGTCTACTCGCATCAATACAATACATACATAGCATAGCATAAATTAACATCACATCAAACATGCAAATAGAATATACAATAATAAACTAGACATTAAAATAAGATCACAGGAATTGGAATCATTAAATTTGGAGGTATAGATTTTAAGTTATGGATTTTCTAAGGTTTTATTCATTTAATATAGGATTAAGTGGGAAATAAATTTAAATGTGTATTTCATGTAAAAACAGTGGTACTATTTGATAGAGAATAATATTACAAAATTATAGGAACTGGAATGGGTCAATTTGGAGTTTATATGCATTTTCTATGAATTAAACAAGTTTCTTTAATTAATTTAATGTTAAAAATCTATTTCTAATTTAAATTCTCTGATTTTTTAATCCTCTGGACTGGGCGTCAAAATCTGTGAAGCGCAGGGGTCTCTGCGAAATTAATCCAAGACACAGTCTACAGTCCCTATGGGACGGCGGGTTGATTCTTAAACACTATGAGGGGTTTTCTGCAAAGTGGATACGCGAAGGGGTACAGGAGGATTCGGACCGTTCAGATCAGATCCAAGGGCCAGGATCGGATCTCGTCCATTATGAACCCGCGAGCGCACAGGGCCGTCCGATCAAGAATGGACGCACCCGATTAGACCAGTGACCTCGCGAATGGGTACGCGATCACGACCGTAGGATTACCTACCTACGCCCCAGATCCAAAATGCCCTTGATTCCTCCCCCTCGCCCTCACGATTTACATCCAGTAGTCCAGAACTACTAGCGCGAAGGGGGGCCTTGGCCTAATCTCGGCCGTCCGCGCAGATCAGACGACGCCAGAGCGTCTTCTCCTATCCTGCTGGCTGAGCACGGCGGCGCCCGTAGCCCGCGCGGTGGCTTCCACCGGCGAGGTACAGAATCCATGCACAAGAGCACTAATCCCCAAATCTGAGACGATCTACGCGATAAGAAATTGATGGCGAGTACGCTGGGGGGGTCTTACCGGTCATCTCGGCGCGGAGAGCGTCTGGCCACGGTGATGCAGGTTTCCACTGCGGAACCAGAGCGCCGGTGAGAAATTGCCGGTGGTTCAGCCAATTTCCCACAGGATTTGGTCCACGGAGAGATTCTCTAGTGTCTGACGATGCTTCCCAACCCACCAGAGGGTGCCGACCGATGCCCAGGCGCGAAGTCAAGGGCGGCGCAGAGCTTTCCCCCACTTGACACAGTCGCGGCGGCGGCAGCATTCAAGGGCAAATGGAGGCTCGGTCTGAGGGTTGAGGACGTCTTAAGGGCACCAATTTTTATGGCTAGGGTACAGCCGGGTCGGCGATGAACGCAGTCAGCGGAAATCGCGCAGCGGCAGCGATGCTTTCGGTCGGTCGTTGCGCACGCAAGCTCGGCATCAGATACGGCAGAGAGGAGCCTAGTTTGTTGACGAGTCTGACTTGTGGGGGGCCATCGGCCAGTGTTAGCCGTGTCTAGGGAGACCGACACCAAGACCCCACATGTTGGCGCATAGGTTTGGTCGTTGGGCCGCACGGTGAGGAAATGAATGGGCCAGTTTGGGCCCAGCGCGACAGTGAACGGGAGAAGGGACGAGCGCGAGACAGCGACTGGACGGTGGGACCTGTCGGTGTTTTGGGTCCGACCGCACACCCAGGGTTGCCCCTCAAGGTGTTTTTAGGAGTAGGACGGTGTCGACAACTGTAGCAAAATGGTTCGTGCCGATTGCACGAGGAACAGTAGACAGGGTTTACAGGTTCGGGCCACTTAGAGATGCGTAACACCCTACGTCCTGGTGAGTATGCTTGGTGAATGTGGTTACAAGAGAGCTCTCTGGATTGAGAATACAGAGAGTTGACGTGGATGGCTAAGTAGTAGGATCGATCGTTCTGAAGGGATGCCCCCTAGGCCTTATATATTCGACCGTGGGGCAATACATGTGGATATGATAACGACGAGTAGCTAAAAGATAGTGAACCTCTTGAGTTTATCTCCACGTAACCCTCGCCGACTTATCCTCGCATGGCTCCGTTGCATGGGGGCTCCAGCGCGGGAAAGTCGGATCTCTATTGTGGTCACTCGCTCAACGTCGTGGGTCATCCGGGTTTACATCAATCCGGCCTCATGTCGATCTGCTCTGCTGGTTGTCTCTCCCTAGGCCCACGAAAGAATGACCTTATGATTTATTGGGCCCTTGGGCCTTTCGTGAGGTCTTTTACTCTTTAGTGGACCCGGGGGATATCTATCCCCCACAAGCCCCCGATCTTTGGGTTGATTTAGATGTAATTAGCCCAAAGATCCTAGGTCCAGTTTGCAGGTGATTCGAAGAAAATGACTTCCTGTTGTCTTCTCCTGCTTCGATCACTTGTTGACCGAAGCTTAGTTTCGTGCTTGTGCCTTAGAGGTCGGCATTTCAATTTGCAGGACCCTAAACTTCATTGGGTACACCAGAGGTGCACCCAATGGGTGTAGCCCCCGAGCTTCGAGTAGATTTTTAGAAAATAATCTACTCGAAGGTCTTCACCAAAAATTGTTCCCATTTTTACTCTTGCATTTCGGTTGAGTGCTAGATCTGTCTTTAATCTTGTCCCATGCGTTAGGAGTCGGCACTATCTTGGTTTGGAATGATGATTCATGGGGTGCACCGGAGGTGCACCCAATGGGTGTAGCCCCCGAGCTTCAAGTGGATTTTTGAGGATAATCCACTCGAAGGTCTTCCTTTTGTGTCTTTTTGCTGAAGATTATCCTTTCTGCTTGTGAAAAATCGGCATGATGTCATCCGCACTATGTCATCAATATTATGCTTCAGAGGTCAGCATGTATTTTGTCTTTTGCAGCCGAGTTCGCAATCCATCCATATCTTGCTGGGTAGCGTAATTTATTTGCTCTGTGACTGATTGGACATTTGATGGACGTTCTCTGTCTAGTCTTCAAGTCGCTTCTGTCGACCATATTTTGTACTTCACTGGCTATATTTGGCTTTCCTCTAATCCTCACTGATATCTCATTTTTGTCTTGAGGTATTCACTGCGTGCCCTGCACAGATGTGACCGTTTTGAAAAATATACTGATAATTCCTGGGTGTCCCCCCCAATGGGTGTGGGCAAGGGACGGCTTGGTACGCTGAGTGTTTTAGCCGGCTGCTTCTGAGTAGTAATGTGATGTGACGGCGAGTGTAATCATATCCTCTGCGCTGTTGACTGGAGTCCCAATGGGTGTAGTGTTGCGTGAAACGGTGTCAGCCACCTGACATGTCTTCAGACGGGTTGAAGTGCTTATTGAATGCTTTGCGACTGTTCAGTGACCGCAGTTGGAGATGAGCGGTTGCCTTCTCCTTCTATAAATAACGCCGTTGTCTCTCTGGCTTTTTCACATCTCTTCGCTGTTCTCTGCTGCTTCCCTCTCTTCTCTCCCTTCTGCTTCCACCATGGGCAAGAACAACAAGCGCAAGCGTGAGCCAACTCCTCCATCGGAGGAGTTTGGTGACTCGGAGTACTCAGAAGAGGAGTTCTCCTCTGAGTCTGAGGGGTCTCCAGCTCCCGTCCCCCTGCGTAGTCGTCTGATGACTCAGACGACTCCCAGGGGCTTGCGGCGGAGGTCTGGACGTACATCCGGGCCGTCGAGCGCTCTGGGCTCGAGGGCTCGGATGAGTCGGAGTACTCCTCGGATGAGGAGGACTCGGACGGCGGCGACGAGGACGAGGACGAGGACGACGACGGCGACGACGACGATGATGGCGACGGTGACGGCGACGGCAGCGGCAACGGCAAGGGTAGCGGCGGCAAGGACGGTGACGGCGGTGGCAGCAACCGGGGCGGCAGTAGCAGGGGCAGCACCAGGGGCGGTGGCGGCGGCAGCAACAGGGCCAGTGGCTAGATGCCACTGGTCTTCTAGATATTAGTATAGTATAGTTAGAATAATGTAGTAGTAATGTAGAGTAGTATAGCGTAGTGTAGTAGTAGTAGTAGTAATGTAATGTAGTAATAGTAGGGAAGTATCAACTCGTAAAGAGTTGATTTGTAAGTTTGTTATCTTCCCTTCTAATGAAAGAATGACGTTGGCTTCTCCTTGATAACTCGTCTTGCATGTTTGTAAAACTGATTCCTTTGAGACAATAGATGAATAACTTGGGGATCACACTGACGCTTCCAGAAGTAGCTGCCGAGTAACTTGTAGATGGTGTCGGCGTTTTAGAGGTAACACTGAGCAATTGAAGACTGTATCAGCTTTTTAGAGGCAACACCGAGTGATTGGAAAGCGATGTCGGCATTTTAGAAGTAATGCCGAGCGACTTGAGATGATGCCAGAGGGCGACGTCAGCGTTTTAGAGGTAATACCGAGCGACTGAAAGGCGATGTCGGCGTTTTAGAGGCAGCGCCGAGCGACTGAACACTATACCAGCGTTTTAGAGGCAACGCCGAGTGATTGGAAAGCGACGTCAGCATTTTAGAGGTAATACCGAGCGACTGAACGCGAAGCCGGCGTTTTGGAGGCAACACCGATCGACTAGAAGGCGACGTCGGCATTTTAGAGGTAATGCCGAGCGACTGAACACGAAATCGGTGTTTTGGAGGCAACGCCGAGTGACTGGAAGGCGACGTCGGCATTTTAGAGGTAATGCCGAGCGACTGAACACAAAATCGGCGTTTTGGAGGCAACGCCGAGTGACTGGAAGGCGACGTCGGCATTTTAGAGGTAATGCCGAGCGACTGAACACGAAATTGGCGTTTTGGAGGCAACGCCGAGTGATAGCAGGCCACGCGAGCCACTTTGAGGACGATGGCCGAGTGATGAGGTGGCGCACCGGTGTTCTGGAGATAACTGCCGGGTTTCCATGTGGCATGCTGGGGTTTTGGAAATAACCGCCGGGTGATGACTGGGCACTTTTTGAAACGGTATCTGGCTCGAGAATATCCCATAAGGGCTGCGCTTCTAGCCGCCTTTGCTTTCCGTGCCCTAGTTCTTGCTTTCCCGCTTCCGAATCCTCTCTGCCATTCGCCTCCCACTCTGCTCGCTGGTAGAATCGAGATGGCACCCAAAAGGAAGACCGCGAGCTCGTCTGCTGTGGTGATTCCTCCAATCGACCCCAACAGCCAGTTGCCTTTCGCAGGTAACCATATGTCCATCATTTCTGAAACTGAACTCCTCCACCTCGTATCCATTGGGGTTCTTCCTCCGCGGGAACTCTGTTCTTGGCAGATTTGCCATGGGTCTACTGTTCCGACATAGGATACCCATGAGTACGTTGTTTACGTCCCTTTCCTTCTCCGCGGCCTTGGCCTTCCCATCTCCCCCTTTTTCCGCGGCCTCCTTGATTTCTATCATATTAACTTGACCCATTTGAACCCTAATTCAATTCTGCAAATCTCCATTTTCATTCACTTATGCGAGGCCTTTCTTGGCGTGCTGCCACATTTCGGTTTGTGGAAATACTTGTATCATTGTCGCCCTGGGATGGCTGGGGGACAACATCAGTTGGTCGGGGGTGCCAGCTTGGAGATGCGCCGCGGGAGGAAAACTGAATATCTCGAGATCCCCCTCAAGGACAGCATCAAGGGATGGTGCCTAGAGTGGTTCATAGTTGAGAATTATGGGAATTCTCTCCCCTCCCGGTCGGGAAGACAGCCGGACGTTCGTACCCCAAGCTGGACCGAGTCTCCCACAGATCAGGAGGTAGCTGAGGCAGGTGTGTTGCTAGCTGAAGTTGGACTGCTGAAAGAAAGGGGTCTAACTGCTGAAGCTGTGGTTACTGACTTTGTTTTCAAGAATATTCAGCCACTGAAAGACAGGGCCTATCCAGCTTATCTGTATCGAGGGCTAGCTGACTCCACTCGAGTTACCAACAGGAGAATTCCTTCTGCAGACTTGGTGAGCCGACTTGAAATGATCCTCAGGGGCAAGGTGTCAAATGTTGGTGCTCCAGTGGCGTACTCGGCCTGGAACTTGCCTCCTCCCAAAGCCTTCACCCTTTTTGTGTCGAATCCACCCATTACTGATGGCAGTTTGGGCCTTAGAGTGCGACCCTCTGCTGAAGAAGTTAGTGCTTTGGTTGCCTCGCTTGGGGAGATTCCTGATGACGAACGGCAGGTTCATTTTGAGGTGCCCCTGAACCCTAGTGATGCAGAGATAAGTGCTATGCTTGATCTGCTAGCTGAGGATTCTTCCGACGCTGCTCCTGCTGGTGCGTTGGTAGTGGCGCCCCTCCCAGAAGCTGATACGACTTTGGATGTTCAGAAGCCTGTCAGTGCTCGCCCGAGGCGCCCTTGCCGAACCAATCAGCCTGATCCTTCTGTTGATGAGCAGAAGAAAAAAAGAAGACGCCTCCGGCGAGTGTCCAGTTTTGATCAGGACGCTGGTACCTCGGTTCCTGCTACTGAAGAAGTGCCTGCGACTGGACTTACTGACGCTGACCCCAATGGGTGTACCCAATCCGCTGCTGATCCCAATGTGGGTGCCCCATCTGTTGCTGACCCCAATGGGGGTGCTGCTTGTGTTGCCAATGTGGATGACGAGGAGGAAGAAAATGAGGTTCCTTTGACTCGGAAAAACAGTCGGCAATTCATCGCCAGTGGTGAGAGTAGTGGAGTTCCCTCTCCTGCTTTGTCTGCCCTCATTGGTCTGCAAGAACTGTCCCTGGCCAACTTTGATCGGACTCTTGAGGATATGGTCCCAGAGGACTTGTTATCGGAGCCAGTGGATGATGGTGGAATGGAGGCTTGTGCTGACGTGCCCGATGCTGAGTTGAGGTCATCCCGTGCCTCGTCGACCTTAGAGCGCGATCTCGAGGGCCGGGAGATTGACTTGGATCGTCCTGGTCCTATGGAAGTAGCTGAGGGCCCATCAACCTTAGAGGTGGTTACTGCAGAGAGCTTGGACCTCAAGAATGGTGCTGACACATGCCTAGCCCCCGAGGGTGTCGCCGGGGATGACTTAGCTCGGGTGAAGAGTGTAAGCCACTGCCCAGCCCCCGAGGGTGCTGCCGGGGATGATCCGGCTCAAGTGGGCAGTGCAAACCATGACCCAGCCCCCGAGGGTGCCCGAGCAGGGTCTCCTTCCTGTACTTCCATGGACGTTCATGCGGGATCTCCTCCACACTCTGGCTGTATGGTGGTAGCCCAAACCGTGAACCAGGGAGTCGCTTTAGAGGGCAGCGTCCCCGCTGATCGAGCGTTTGGCTCTGTTGAAGGCACCGAGCTGATTCCTACTGGTTCATTGCACGCTGCTTCGGGTGGTGGCCCCACGCCTGATTATCAACTGATCTCTCCTGACTTGGGGATCCCTTCATTCTTTTCCAACCTCCAGGTACTGTGATGTTATTTTAGCTTGGTTTTCACATTGTGTGAACTGCTGTCATTACACTCATCTGTTTTCCTCATCAGGCTTTGGTGGATGGGATGGCTGGCCAGCTGAGGCTACAGGGTGCTTCTATCCCAGAAGTAGCTTCGTCACTTACATGTTGGAATCCAGTGTCGCTTCAACGTCGTATCTCTGAATTGGAGGCAACCAACACTGGTTAGTGCCCTTTTGATTTTCTTTGCCTTCACTGTAGACTGCTCTATATTTTGACCATTATTTTGCTTGATTATCTCCTGCTAGGCATGACTCAGCAGATTTCCACTCTTGAAGAAAAACATTCCCGAGATCAGGCTGAATTGGTCCAGCCATGCTCTGACTTTGAGGAAAAGTACTCTCAGAGTCAGGTTGAGTTGGGTCAGGTCTCCGCTGCTTTAGATGACGCCAATGCACTGAGTTCTTCTCTTCATGCTCAGCTCGACTCTGAAAAGGTGATTTATGAAACTGCGCTTTGCCTTGTTGTGCTGCCATTACTTGCTTGGTGTTTGAGGGGGTTGACTTTTGTTTGCAGGAAGAAAAACGCATCCTTGCTGCTTCTAGAGACAATCTTGAAAGGTTGTATCGTGACTCTAGCAACTCGCTGACTATCTTGGAGAGAAGTCATCGCTTCACCATGGAAGAATTAGACCTCCAACGTTGTAAGCTGTGGGAATCCATGGATGAGGTAACCCGGCTTAAGCAGTTGATATCAGCAAAGGATGCTACTATCAAAGAACTCCGAGCTTCCAAAAAATCCATTGTCCAAGAGTTAGAAACTGCTCGACCGGCTACTAAAGTTGCCGAAGAAACCTCTGTTACTCTCAAAGCTCAGCGCGACAGAGCCATGGACAAAGCTATTCGGGCGGGACGGATCTTGATGAGGAGACCCGGCGTTGTTGTTCCTGAAGACATAAGGGCTAATGTGAATGCTGCCCCTGATTCCTCGAGTCGCCCTTCTTCGTCGGTCGCTCCTGAAAAAGACATTGCGAAATAGAGAAACATTTTGCGTGCTTTGAACGCGCGGTTAGCATGATTGGGTATTTGTTAGAGGATGTCAGTTCAGCATTCGAATGATATAATTACTCTCTTATTGTCTCAGAATTTATCAGTTTGTAGATTTGCAGTGGTGAAATGACGCGCGATGATTATGAAATTTGTTTGCGGGATATAGAAGTCATCCCTGTTTGAGTAATCATAATTACGTCAGATCGCCTTAAGTCGCTGCTGGCTTAAGTCGTTTATTTTTATTAATAGGGCGTAGTGGTCACCCTGGATTGCATAGGCATGAGCATGTTGCACCGGCTTAAGTCGCCACTGACTTTAGCCGATTGCTCCATTAGTAGGGCATAGTGGTCACCCCGAGTTAAGTAAGTGTGAGCATGTTGCACCGCCTTAAGTCGTTGCCGACTTAAGCCGATTGCTCCGTTGGCAGGGCGTAGTGGTCACCCCGAGTTAAGTAAGCGTGAGCATGTTGCACCGCCTTAAGTCGTTGCCGACTTAAGCCGATTGCTCCGTTGGCAGGGCATAGTAGTCACCCCGGGTTAAGTAAGCGTGAGCATGTTGCACCGCCTTAAGTCGTTGCTGACTTAAGCCGATTGCTCCGTTGGCAGGGCATAGTGGTCACCCCGAGTTAAGTAAGCGTGAGCATGTTGCACCGCCTTAAGTCGTTGCCGACTTAAGCCGATTGCTCCGTTGGCAGGGCATAGTGGTCACCCCGGGTTAAGTAAGCGTGAGCATGTTGCACCGCCTTAAGTCGTTGCCGACTTAAGCCGATTGCTCCGTTGGCAGGGCATAGTGGTCACCCCGAGTTAAGTAAGCGTGAGCATGTTGCACCGCCTTAAGTCGTTGCCGACTTAATGTAACACCCGGATTTTAGGGGTCCAAAACCCGGGGTTAACATAAACACCAGGTATGCTGGGACCAAGTCTCATACATATGATGTATAGTGGCACAGGATCGAATGTCACATCTTTATATATATCAGGAGTTCTATACAAAATAAATAATTACATTATAAGGAGACAACGGTCCAGCAACCCAAAGTTGACTGGGAGACGACGACCTAGACCTCTCACGAACTCATCGCAGCATCCTCCATGAGCATCATCCTGCAGTACCTGGTCTTGACCTGTGGTGTATGTGAGACAGCAAGAGTGAGCTCACATACGTTCATCGCTCAACAAGTTGTGGGGAATAATGTGTATGAACTTGCCAAAGATGGAAGCTCATATGAAGTGTAAGGCTTACCAAAGAGGATGGTTGAAGCTGAGCATTGCTTTTAAAGTTGGTCAAAATTTTATTAGCAGTTACTAAGTATAAGTAAATACCAAACCCAATTAAGTAATAGGACAAAAGTAATAACAACATCACCTGCAATGCAATGCATATGACAAATTGAATTTAGTTCCATAAATTAATCATGTGAGTGTCCGAGCTGCTCATGACCGTGAGCACGGCTAGTATACCAGTTTTACACTCTGCAGAGGTTGCGCATCTTTACCCACAAGTCGTGTTACCCATCTGCCAAGGGGTCATGAATCCCATACACCTCTACCAAGGAAGCGAGGCAGGGTAACACTACGAGGCCTTTACAAAGTTCCACTAGCTTCCGAAAACCCGCTACAGTTTATAGGAAGATCCAGTGCAGGAATCCCTTGCAGGACCGCCATCGCAGCAAAATCCTCCCGAGGGCCTCCCTACACTGACCTCTCCCCTACTGCCCTTGCCCCTTTCGGGTAAGGTAGTCTTCCACTAGCTTTCCTAATTAATCAGCCAAGGGCGTCCCATTCCACCCTTGTGGTAGCACTGTTTTCCCGGGTGGTTCTCCATGTTCCAATTAACATAATGATCTTAACATGAATCATAAATAACAACTGATAACAAAAGTATAATCATGAATAGAGTAATCTTCATACCCAAAACCACATATAGCACTAGCAAGTACTACCCAGAAAGTTCGGTGGTAAACAAGGTATAAAGATAGACAAACTAGGGTAACCTATTGGGTCCCGTCAAAATTAACCTATGCAGATCATTATGATTAATTAGAACATGAGTGGGTAAAAAGAAGTGATCAAGGGCACAACTTGCCTGGGCCTTGAGAATCTAGGTACCAGGATGATCTTCAGGTGACTCGTGACCTCGCACTAGTCGTAGCAATACAAACAAACAGTGTATAGGCAAAATTAACATTACACCAAACATATAAACAAAATACACAGAGATATTCTACATATTAAAATAAAATCCTAGAAACAGAAATCATATTTTTCTGAGTTATAGATTTTAAGTTATGCATTTTCAAAGGTTTTATGTGCTTTAAATAGGATTAAGTGATAAATAAATTTCTTACTGTTTTTATGCCAAAACAGAGACACTAAGAGCTAGAGAATAAAATTACAAAATTTTAGCAACTGAAATGAAGTGATTTGGACTAAAAATGGATTTTCTATGAATTTATAAAGTTCTAGCAATTATTTTTGTATTAAAAATTCAATTTCCTAATCATTTAATCAATTTATAACTGTGCTGGACTGGGCCTCAATTCCAGAGAAACCCAGGGGGCTCGGGGTAAAAATCCATAGACACAGTACGCAGTGAAGGTGGATGGCGGGTTAATTCATTGAAACCCGAGGGGCTATTTTGTAGTTTTGGCTCGGCGAAGGGGTATCATCTAAATCTGACCGTCCGATCTAACATCAGTGGTGCAGATTAGATCTGTTTTAGGTTGAACCGGTACGCGCAGATCACCACCGGATCGAGGATCAACGGTCCTGCTTTAATTAGGACTAAGTCATATCGGGCCGCCTACTAGCAGATCTACGGCCCAGATCAACCTAATGCGAATTGCTTACACGGTTCCAATCCTGACCGTTGCCGCCGAGATCAACGGTCCTGGTTCCCCATCCCCAACGCCACCTCCCGCTATACAGGACGGCGACGCCGCCCAACAACGGCGATGCGCCATCGCCGGCGACACGCCAACATTCTCCCAGATGCCTCATTCTCGAATCCGAAGCGCTCTACCCGAATTGAAGTCAAAGTGAGTAGGTTGAGACTACTATTACCGATATTCGTGCAGGGATGAGCCGTATCCACGAGAAGGGGCGGATGCGCGGTGGCGCAGGAGCGACGACGAGGAATTGACGGCGGTCAGGTGTTCCCCCATGCCTCCAACTGCCACCAGAGGGTTCGCCATGAGTTGGTGATGCCCCAAAGCCATCCCCCAGGGTCCGGAGCATTGACGCCGGTGAGTTGCCCGCGAGGCGGCCATGGCGGCCCACGGCGACCACCAATTTGACCTCACCCACACCCACGGCTTCTACGCGGAAGTAATGGAACTACGATCTGGCGAAGGTTGGGCGAGGATTGCGGTGGCTGGGCTCTTTTATGGTCGGGGTGCGTAGCTCATGGCAACGGCCACCGTGAAATCCGCGGGGGACGATTTCCGTTGGTGACGGGGGGGTCCGAGCTACAGACATGGTGGGGCCGAGTATCCAGTGAGGGCGCGCGTCCGTGGCGAGGTGGACGGAAGCGCGGGTTGACTCCATCCGCCCGAGATCCCCGGAGTGCGTTGAGCTCTACGCGCATTCCGCGACGACGTTGAAGAAGATCCCGGCAAGGGGGCCCCACGCGTAGGTGACCGAGCGCGGAGGCGAGAGGTAAACGACCGGGGTGTCAGCGAGAGTAAAGGGCAGTGACCAGCTGACCAGGCGGCCCTACATGTCATCGATATGAAATGGAGCTGGCGCGCGCGCGTGTAGGAGATTTGGGCCAAAATGGGGAAGTCGGCCCAGCAGGCTGTTCTCTTTTTTTTTTCTTTTTCTTTTCTTTTCTTTCTTTCTTTTTGAATCTCAATTTAAATTTCAAACTTGTGGTGAACTTGTATTCAAATTTCTGAGTATATGATTATTGTGGAATAAAATTACCTATTCATTAATTTATTCTTTTATTATATAGTATTTTCTCTTTCCTTCTCTATTTCAAACCCTAATTCTCAATTTAGGATTCAAACTTCTTCTCAAGTCATTGTTTTATTTTCTACTAGCATTATTATTGTTATTGTTTTAATGCCCAAGCAAACAAAACTCCAAATGATGCACAAGTTATTTAAGTGTCTCTTGTTAATTATTTATTTGTGTAAGTAAGGGGTTCTCATGAAATGATAGATAGAGAGGACACACTCATATGTATAAAGGAATATAATTCCTCCTTTTAGATTTTCTTACAAAGTGGGTGTTACAAATCCTACCCCCCTTAAAAATAATCTCGTCCCCGAGATTTGTAAGAAAAGGGAATACAAAAGGATTGGTTTGCAATTTAGCTTTTAATTTCTAAATCAAGGGTCTCCCTTTTTATTATTAGTAAGTGATAGGAGAGCATGGGTATTATATGTATGTCCTCTTTATTATGTAGGATAGAAGATGTCTTTAGGGTATACATAGGTTTGGGTAAGAAAGAGTAGGATAAGAAAAACTCCATCCAAGATTTGTGTATCTTGATTCATCTTGGTGACCTCACTTGATCCTTGAAGACTTGGGTTGGTGTTCATCCTTCCTTGATGAAGTTGATCATCTTCTTTGGTCTTATCTCATTGATTAGGAGTTAGTGTATATTATTGGCTGGGGAATATGGTTAATATAGGTATGGATGGGATAGACTACATGATGTAGGTTACAAGTTTGTTTGTTATTAGGTGGGAATAGGAAGGTTATACCATTCATCATGGCTCTATGGGTGGGGTTAGCTCATGGTTTGAATTGATCCAATGTGCTAAGTTAAGTTAATACATGGCTAGTGGAGTCTAATCTCTTCTACTAGTGTCATTAATCTGTTTAAGTGGACCACATTAAGTTAGATAACATTAGACCACACTAGATCAGGTCACATTAGGTAGGATAAGATCTAGATTAAATTGGATATGACTAGATTAGACTAGTTTAGGTTAGATAGGTCCAACAGGGTAGAATATGTTAGGATGTTTTGAGATTAATTAGATATGTTATGATAATATAGAATCTCTTGCTAGTTTAAAATTGAGGGGTTATGCAACTATCAGATGGTTAAGGTAGTTGCATATGGCCAAGTAGTTGTGTATGGTCAAGTTAGTCTATGGCACCAATTTAGGTTAACACATTTTTTTTATAGGAGCAAGGTCTAATCTATTTCACTGGTATTATCTAACATGTTTGATATGTCACTTTAGATTAGATCATATTAGGTTAGATGAGATCTAAACTAGATTGGTATGACTAGTTTAACTAGATGAGATCTAATTAATTTGCGTTAGATCATGGTTGTTTAAACTAGGGTGGATAAGTATGCTTATTAGGATAAGACAGATCCATAAAGATAAGATAGAATCTTCTGAGGCCAGTTAGATCTATTAGGATAAGGATAAAATCTTTTCAAGATAAGATGAGTATCTTTTAAGATGAGATGGATCTATTAAGATAAGAGAGAATCTTTTAAGATAAGATGAATTGGTTAGAATGAGAGCTTTTTAGGATAAGATAAATCTCTTAAGCTAGATATGTTCCAATGGGGACAATCTAGGTTGTCTAGTTATTTTATAAATATATTTTAATACCTATGTGTATATGCAGATGCAATTGTGGACATTACTCCACAACTCATCACACTTAATCAAAGACCCAAATCAAACAAGTATCATAAGAACAAGCATTCAAGTGTATAGATATATATAAAGAAAATAGTTTTGTTTTTGTTCCTGAGAGTAGGTCCCCTATTCCTAAAGGTCACTTTAGGCACAGGATTTCAAAGTGTGAAGTCCAAGTTTGTCTTTAGAAGGAAAAAGGTAAGAATAATCAGAGTAAAGCGGAAATAGATGAGAAAAGATTAAGCTAAGTTTAGAAAAGAATCAGAGTAGCAAAGGTAAGTAAAGAATGGTTGTCCAGTTCTATCTAGGTTTCGTCTTACAGTCAACATTCCTCTGATACCACTTCTGTAACACCCGGATTTTAGGGGTCCAAAACCCGGGGTTAACATAAACACCAGGTATGCTGGGACCAAGTCTCATACATATGATGTATAGTGGCACAGGATCGAATGTCACATCTTTATATATATCAGGAGTTCTATACAAAATAAATAATTACATTATAAGGAGACAACGGTCCAGCAACCCAAAGTTGACTGGGAGACGACAACCTAGACCTCTCACGAACTCATCGCAGCATCCTCCATGAGCATCATCCTGCAGTACCTGGTCTTGACCTGTGGTGTATGTGAGACAGCAAGAGTGAGCTCACATACGTTCATCGCTCAACAAGTTGTGGGGAATAATGTGTATGAACTTGCCAAAGATGGAAGCTCATATGAAGTGTAAGGCTTACCAAAGAGGATGGTTGAAGCTGAGCATTGCTTTTAAAGTTGGTCAAAATTTTATTAGCAGTTACTAAGTATAAGTAAATACCAAACCCAATTAAGTAATAGGACAAAAGTAATAACAACATCACCTGCAATGCAATGCATATGACAAATTGAATTTAGTTCCATAAATTAATCATGTGAGTGTCCGAGCTGCTCATGACCGTGAGCACGGCTAGTATACCAGTTTTACACTCTGCAGAGGTTGCGCATCTTTACCCACAAGTCGTGTTACCCATCTGCCAAGGGGTCATGAATCCCATACACCTCTACCAAGGAAGCGAGGCAGGGTAACACTACGAGGCCTTTACAAAGTTCCACTAGCTTCCGAAAACCCGCTACAGTTTATAGGAAGATCCAGTGCAGGAATCCCTTGCAGGACCGCCATCGCAGCAAAATCCTCCCGAGGGCCTCCCTACACTGACCTCTCCCCTACTGCCCTTGCCCCTTTCGGGTAAGGTAGTCTTCCACTAGCTTTCCTAATTAATCAGCCAAGGGCGTCCCATTCCACCCTTGTGGTAGCACTGTTTTCCCGGGTGGTTCTCCATGTTCCAATTAACATAATGATCTTAACATGAATCATAAATAACAACTGATAACAAAAGTATAATCATGAATAGAGTAATCTTCATACCCAAAACCACATATAGCACTAGCAAGTACTACCCAGAAAGTTCGGTGGTAAACAAGGTATAAAGATAGACAAACTAGGGTAACCTATTGGGTCCCGTCAAAATTAACCTATGCAGATCATTATGATTAATTAGAACATGAGTGGGTAAAAAGAAGTGATCAAGGGCACAACTTGCCTGGGCCTTGAGAATCCAGGTACCAGGATGATCTTCAGGTGACTCGTGACCTCGCACTAGTCGTAGCAATACAAACAAACAATGTATAGGCAAAATTAACATTACACCAAACATATAAACAAAATACACAGAGATATTCTACATATTAAAATAAAATCCTAGAAACAGAAATCATATTTTTCTGAGTTATAGATTTTAAGTTATGCATTTTCAAAGGTTTTATGTGCTTTAAATAGGATTAAGTGATAAATAAATTTCTTACTGTTTTTATGCCAAAACAGAGACACTAAGAGCTAGAGAATAAAATTACAAAATTTTAGCAACTGAAATGAAGTGATTTGGACTAAAAATGGATTTTCTATGAATTTATAAAGTTCTAGCAATTATTTTTGTATTAAAAATTCAATTTCCTAATCATTTAATCAATTTATAACTGTGCTGGACTGGGCCTCAATTCCAGAGAAACCCAGGGGGCTCGGGGTAAAAATCCATAGACACAGTACGCAGTGAAGGTGGATGGCGGGTTAATTCATTGAAACCCGAGGGGCTATTTTGTAGTTTTGGCTCGGCGAAGGGGTATCATCTAAATCTGACCGTCCGATCTAACATCAGTGGTGCAGATTAGATCTGTTTTAGGTTGAACCGGTACGCGCAGATCACCACCGGATCGAGGATCAACGGTCCTGCTTTAATTAGGACTAAGTCATATCGGGCCGCCTACTAGCAGATCTACGGCCCAGATCAACCTAATGCGAATTGCTTACACGGTTCCAATCCTGACCGTTGCCGCCGAGATCAACGGTCCTGGTTCCCCATCCCCAACGCCACCTCCCGCTATACAGGACGGCGACGCCGCCCAACAACGGCGATGCGCCATCGCCGGCGACACGCCAACATTCTCCCAGATGCCTCATTCTCGAATCCGAAGCGCTCTACCCGAATTGAAGTCAAAGTGAGTAGGTTGAGACTACTATTACCGATATTTGTGCAGGGATGAGCCGTATCCACGAGAAGGGGCGGATGCGCGGTGGCGCAGGAGCGACGACGAGGAATTGACAGCGGTCAGGTGTTCCCCCATGCCTCCAACTGCCACCAGAGGGTTCGCCATGAGTTGGTGATGCCCCAAAGCCATCCCCCAGGGTCCGGAGCATCGACGCCGGTGAGTTGCCCGCGAGGCGGCCATGGCGGCCCACGGCGACCACCAATTTGACCTCACCCACACCCACGGCTTCTACGCGGAAGTAATGGAACTACGATCTGGCGAAGGTTGGGCGAGGATTGCGGTGGCTGGGCTCTTTTATGGTCGGGGTGCGTAGCTCATGGCAACGGCCACCGTGAAATCCGCGGGGGACGATTTCCGTTGGTGACGGGGGGGTCCGAGCTACAGACATGGTGGGGCTGAGTATCCAGTGAGGGCGCGCGTCCGTGGCGAGGTGGACGGAAGCGCGGGTTGACTCCATCCGCCCGAGATCCCCGGAGTGCGTTGAGCTCTACGCGCATTCCGCGACGACGTTGAAGAAGATCCCGGCAAGGGGGCCCCACGCGTAGGTGACCGAGCGCGGAGGCGAGAGGTAAACGGCCGGGGTGTCAGCGAGAGTAAAGGGCAGTGACCAGCTGACCAGGCGGCCCTACATGTCATCGATATGAAATGGAGCTGGCGCGCGCGCGTGTAGGAGATTTGGGCCAAAATGGGGAAGTCGGCCCAGCAGGCTGTTCTCTTTTTTTTTCTTTTTCTTTTCTTTTCTTTCTTTCTTTTTGAATCTCAATTTAAATTTCAAACTTGTGGTGAACTTGTATTCAAATTTCTGAGTATATGATTATTGTGGAATAAAATTACCTATTCATTAATTTATTCTTTTATTATATAGTATTTTCTCTTTCCTTCTCTATTTCAAACCCTAATTCTCAATTTAGGATTCAAACTTCTTCTCAAGTCATTGTTTTATTTTCTACTAGCATTATTATTGTTATTGTTTTAATGCCCAAGCAAACAAAACTCCAAATGATGCACAAGTTATTTAAGTGTCTCTTGTTAATTATTTATTTGTGTAAGTAAGGGGTTCTCATGAAATGATAGATAGAGAGGACACACTCATATGTATAAAGGAATATAATTCCTCCTTTTAGATTTTCTTACAAAGTGGGTGTTACACTTAAGCCGATTGCTCCGTTGGCAGGGCATAGTGGTCACCCCGAGTTAAGTAAGCGTGAGCATGTCAACCGTGAACAAATTGAGTATATTTGAAGCCTTTCTTTATTGATGACACATTTCCATGTTACAGAGCATATCGTCGTCCGATGGCTTTCGAAATGCAGCTAGGGATAAAACTTCCTGAGGTGTTCTATGTTCCAAGAGTTCCCAACTTCTGTGCCATCCATCTGAGTGAGGCGATACGATCCGGGCCGAGTGACTTCTGCTACCATGAAGGGTCCTTCCCATAAGGGTGATAACTTGTGCCGTCCCTCCCCCGCTAGAATTCAGCGAAGGACGAGATCTCCTACTGAGAAGAATCGTTGTCACACAGCCTTGTCGTGATAGCGCCTTAGAGTTTGCTGGTACCATGCTGATTGGATTACCACGTTTAGCCGTTCTTCCTCGAGTGCATCAATGTCCTCCAGCCTGGTGGCCTCAGCTTCTGCTATGCTTTCGAAGACCAACCTTGGCGCCCCAAACTTGAGATCAGCGGGTAGCACTGCCTCCGACCCATAGACCATGAAGAAAGGAGTGTTTCCATGCAGGGCTCGGCTAGGTTGGGTTCTTAGGCTCCAAACGACATAGGGCAACTCCCTTATCCACTTTCCTGCGAACTTTTCATTCTTGTCGAAGACCTTTTTCCTGAGTGCCTCCAGTATCATCCCGTTGGCTCGCTCAACTTGCCCGTTTGCCCTTGGATGTGCTATAGACGCATACTTGATCTGAATGCTCTTTTGCTCACAGAAGTCGAAGAACTCTGAACTTGTGAAGTTGGATCCTAAGTCAGTTATGATGCTGTTTGGTATCCCGAATCTGAATATTATGTCTTGTATGAATTCCACGGCCTTAGCAGAAGTTAAAGATGCGATGGGCTTGAATTCTATCCATTTAGTGAATTTGTCGATTGCTACCAATACATGAGTATATCCCCCTTGAGCTTTCTTGAAAGGTCCAATCATATCCAGTCCCCAACATGCGAAAGGCCAAGTTACTGGTATGGTCTGCAGTTGCTGTGCTGGTAGATGTTGTTGTTTTGACAAGTATTGGCAAGCTTCGCACCTCTGAACTAACTCGGCTGCATCATTCTTTGCTGTTGGCCAATAGAATCCTGACCTGAAGACCTTCCCGACTAGTGTTCTGGAGGCTGCATGTATTCCACATTGCCCAGCATGGACCTCCTCCAGAAGTTGCTTCTCAGTGGCCGAGAGAATGCACTTCATGAGGACGCCTGATGCACCCCTTCTGTACAAGGTCTCCCCAATGAGTGTATAGTGAGCTGACTGTCTGGCAATGCGCTCTGCCGAGTTCTTGTCGTCTGGTTCTTCCTCATTCTTTATATACTTAATGATCGACTTTCTCCAGTCATCAGAGTCTGATTCGGGTTGATCTATAATGTTGCATTCTTCTGTTTGATCCATTGAGATACTCGGCTGTAGTATTTCTTGCACAAAGACTCCGGGTGGGACCTGAGTTCGACTGGATCCTAACTTGGATAGTACATCGGCTGCTGTGTTCCGATCTCTTTCTACATGATGAAATTCCAGACCTTCAAATTTGTCTTCCAACTTTCGGACGGCAGTACAGTATTTTCCCATTGAATCGTTTGAACAATCCCACTCTTTGTTTATCTGGCTAATGACTACCAGAGAGTCTCCGTATACCATCAATCTCTTGATGCCCAACGATATGGCGATGTTCAATCCATGGATCAAAGCTTCATACTCGGTTGCATTGTTAGAGGCTGGAAACAGCAACTGGAGGGCATATTTGAGGTGCTCGCCTCTAGGTGTGGTGAAGAGAATTCCTGCTCCTGCTCCCTGCAGCTTCAGTGAGTCATCAAAATACATCTTCCATACTTCTGCCATTTCTAGGTTCTCTGGTATTTGTTGTTCAGTCCATTCTGAAACGAAGTCAACCAATGCTTGAGATTTTATGGCTGTACGAGGTCGAAATTCGATGTCATGAGATCCCAGTTCACAGGCCCACTTAGCTATTCGGCCAATTGCTTCCTTGTTGTGAAGAATATCCCCTATCGGAAAGCCGGTGACTACTATGACTTTGTGATCATCAAAGTAGTGACGCAGCTTGCGGGCAGTCAGAAGTACTGCATATAATAGCTTCTGCACTTGAGGATATTTTTTCTTTGATGGACCCAGAACTTCGCTGATGAAATAAACAGGGTGTTGCACGGGGTAGGCATGTCCTTCTTCTGCTCGCTCGACTACCAACGCGGTGCTTACCACGTGAGTCGTGCAAGAGATATATAGCAACAGATCTTCAGCCAGTTGGGTTGACGTGGCTCGTTGTGGTGGTTTCAGTACTGGTGGTGTTGTCAAGAATTTCTTCAGTGCATCTAGAGCTTCCTGTGCCTCTGAAGTCCACTGAAACTTATCCACCTTTTTGAGTAGCTTGTAAAATGGTAGACCTTTCTCCCCCAGCCTGGATATAAATCTGCTTAGAGCTGCCATACATCCAGTAAGTCGCTGAACCTTCTTTTGTGATCGAGGTGCTTCCATCCTCATGATGGCTTCAATCTTATCTGGATTAGCCTCAATTCCCCGGTTGCTGACAATAAACCCGAGTAACTTTCCTGCCGGTACCCCGAAAACACATTTCTCGGGATTAAGCTTCCATCTATACCGCCTCAGACTGTTGAAAACCAGTTGTAAGTCTTCGATGAAGTTTTCTGAGTTCTCTGTTTTGATAACCACATCATCCACGTAGGCCTCCACACGCTTGCCCCAGTGATCGGCTAAGCATGTTTGAATGGCTCTCTGGTAGGTTGCTCCAGCGTTTTTGAGGCCAAACGGCATGGAGGTATAACAGAAAGCACCAAATGGAGTAATGAATGTTGTTTTTTCTTCATCTTCCTTTGCCAAACTAATCTGGTGGTATCCGGAATAGCAATCAAGGAAAGATAGCATGGAACACCCAGCGGTGGAATCCACCACCTGATCTATCCTTGGGAGCCCGAAGGGATCCTTCGGACAGTGTTTGTTGAGATCAGTATAATCAACACACATGCGCCAATCCACTTTATTCTTTTTGAGTACAAGAACAGGGTTGGCTAACCACTCGGGATGTAACACTTCTCTAATGAACCCGGCCACAACCAAGCGGGCCAGTTCAGCACGAATGGCCTCTCTCTTGTCGAGCGTGAAACGTCGTAGCTTTTGCCGAATCGGCCTTGCCTGGGGGTAGACCTTTAATTTGTGCTCGGCCAGTTCTCTTGGGACTCCCGGCATATCCGCAGGCTGCCATGCGAATACGTCTCGGTTATCTTGCAGAAACTGGACGAGCGCGCTTTCCTATTTGTCGTCCAAGCTGGAGCTGATGATGGCAGTCTTGCGTTCATCAGCGAACCCCAGGTTGATCATCTTGGTTTCTTCAGTCGGCCGCATAGAAGTCACGGCCTGAGCTTCGTTCGCCGGTACTGCGAGGTCCTCTTCAGGCTTAGAGTTCGCCAGTGTCGAAGAAACCACCGACGACTTGGTGGTGAGGTCTGCTTGGATGGCCACCCGGAAACACTCTGCGGCGCCTTGGAAGTCGGCGCGCATAGTTATGATTCCTTGCGGCCCTGGCATCTTCAGTATCATGTACGTGTAATGAGGGATGGCCATGAATTTGGCCAGCCCCGGCCTCCCGATGATGGCGTTGTACCCGCAGTCGAAGTTCGCCACTTCAAACCTCAGGAATTCGGTTCTGTAGTTCTCCGGAGTTCCGAAGGTGACTAGCATGTAGATGTGGCCCAGCGGGTATTCCCCTTCCGTCGGCACGATGCCGAAGAAAGGGGTGTCCGACTCGTGGAGCTCTTTGAGGTGAACTCCCAAGCCTTGGAGTGTCCGGGGGAAGGTGACGTTGATGCTGCTCCCCCCGTCCACTAACACCTTCTTCACCCGGCTTTCTCGGATCACCGGATCGACGAGAAGCGGGTATTTGCCCGGATGGTCGAAGTTGAGCCATTGATCCGCCCGAGTGAAGGTGATCGGGTGCTCCGACCACTGGTATGGGGCGGGAGGGCCGGTGGTCGCCACCAGTATCTGGCGATCGTTGAGCTTTTGCTGTCTTTTGTTCTCCTGCGATCCGTGCCCGCCGAAGATGACGTTGACCTCCCTGTCAACGCGTGGAAAAGCTCCTCCTCCTCCTCCCTCCTCCTGCTGATGGAGTCGTCGTGGTTCATCTGGTCCTCCCCTCGGCGGAGGAGGAGGTAGAGGTTGGAAGGGTCGGCCGTGTCCAACGGAATGCTTGAAGTCCCGGCAATTACGAAGAGTGTGGCGCATGTCCTTGTGGTACGGGCACTGGGCATCGAGGATGTCGTCCAGCGTGCGTTCGCCTCCACGAGGTCCTCCTCGGGTGCGAGAGGCAGGTGGTCCGGCGGCGTGTACTTCTTCACGAGGTCTCTTCTCCCATCGTTTGTCGGGTTGCTGGTTCGCGTCGCGTCGTGGTGCTGCCGGTGTGGGCTTTGCTCCTCCGATGAGGTCCTGGGCCCGCTCGTCGGCGGTGATGTAGAGGTCGGCTTCCCGGAACAGCTCCTCGGAGGTAGTCGGCGCCTTCTGTAGTATGGCTCAGACGAAAGCCGAGTCATTGGATCCTCTGTAGAAATCCTCGACCACGGCCGCCTCCGTGACCTCGGGGATACGATTTCTCATGGTCTGAAACCTTTTGAGGTATGACCGGAGAGTCTCGTCCCCCCGACGCTTGATGGATTTGAGGTCCCACGGTTGCACCGGCTTGTCGGAGAGGGACTGGAAGTTGGCGGTGAAGCGTCGACTGAAGTCGCCCCAGTCGTCGATGCAGTGTCGGGGTAGATGTCGCAGCCATTGCAGCGCGTCTTGCCCAAGGACAATGGGTAAGTACGCGGTCATCACGTCTTCGGACGCCCCGGCAGCTCGAGCAGCGGTGGTGTAGACGGCTAGCCAACCCCCTGGATCTTGCTTAGGTTCATATTTATCGACATTGGATACCTTGAAGTTTGGGGGCCATTGAATGGCCCTAAGGCGTGGAGTGAGGGCTGACACTCCGCATGTGTCCTCCTGTCGTCGGTGATGATGTCTGTCCCGAGGAGGAGAGTAGTTGTCGTGGTTCCTCGATCGTCCCCGAGCAGTTCCACCAGTCGAGGCCGTCGTTGATTCAGTTCCGGTGGCTTGGCTCCGAGTGGGGATGCCATGATCCCTGTCGTATTCCTCCCGGCGGCGTATCTCATTCTCATGCCGTCGTTCGCGCGAAGCGTTGATAGAACTCCGCGCGTCCCGGCGAATGTTGATGGCGTGCCGCAAATCATTCGGCGGGTGAGCAAGAGGTAGAAGATGGTTGGCCGCCTGGGTGAGCAGGCGTCGATAGCCCTCGGCAACTGGAGTCCGAGGGAGTCCGTCAGCTATCCGAGCTAGTACTCCTCCGACTTCACTCGGCGTATTCATGGCTCGGGCGAAGTCGGGGTTCAGGTTGCGGCAGAGTAGTGGATTTTCTCGGCGTTGCCTTGCGTTTTGCTCAGCTTGTTCCTGAGCTCGTCGACGATCACGTCATCGGGAATTCCTTCGTTCCCTGAAGACGCGTTCTTCCGGAGTCTCTCCTATCTTCGAGACCTCGTCTCGCGAGACAGGCTACTCCGAATTCCGTTCTTCGGCCGCGTGATGTCGTCGAATGTTCCTGCGCCGGTTCCTCCGCCGGCAGGATTCTCGTTGAGGCGGTTCTTCTCCGGGTGCGGTCGGCTCGTCGTCGGAGATGGTAGGCGACTCCACTCTCTCGATGAAGAGGACGTCGGGGTAGAACGGTACCGTCGTCGCGGTGACTTTCTTTCCGTTCTCCTTTGAGGGCGGAGGAACGGAAAGAACGACTTGCTTTCCCTTGGTCTTCTTCTTCCTTGTGATCTGTGTCCATTCTTTTGTCGGGGAAGTAGACAGTGGTGTTCTCTGGGTCAGCGGGCCCTCGGTTCTCGATTTTCCGGAGACGATCTTTTTCCGGAGAACTGGAGGTTGCGCTTCTCCGGCATTTTCGGAGTTTGTTGGAGGAGACTTCTTTTCCAGCGGATCTGCAATGCGGTGTAGAGTTCCCTCTTCATCCGCTATGGATGAGATTGTTCCGAAGCAGAATACGGATCTGGGACGCAGGGTGATCTTGCTGTAGAAGGTGACGGCCATTGAGCTAGCTTGGATCGTCGACACACCCCTTACCTGGCGCGCCAGCTGTCGGTGTTTTGGGTCCGACCGCACACCCGGGGTTGCCCCTCAAGGTGTTTTTATGAGTAGGATGGTGTCGACAACTGTAGCAAAATGGTTCGTGCCGATTGCACGAGGAACGGTAGACAGGGTTTACAGGTTCGGGCCGCTTAGAGATGCGTAACACCCTACGTCCGGGTGAGTATGCTTGGTGAATGTGGTTACAAGAGAGCTCTCTGGATTGAGAATACAGAGAGTTGACGTGGATGGCTAAGTAGTAGGATCGATCGTTCTGAAGGGATGCCCCCTAGGCCTTATATATTCGACCGTGGGGCAATACATGTGGATATGATAACGACGAGTAGCTAAAAGATAGTGAACCTCTTGAGTTTATCTCCGCGTAACCCTCGCCGACTTATCCTCGCATGGCTCCGTTGCATGGGGGCTCCAGCGCGGGAAAGTCGGATCTCTGTTGTGGTCACTCGCTCAACGTCGTGGGTCGTCCGGGTTTACATCAATCCGGCCTCATGTCGATCTGCTCTGCTGGTTGTCTCTCCCCAGGCCCACGAAAGAATGACCTTATGATTTATTGGGCCCTTGGGCCTTTCGTGAGGTCTTTTACTCTTTAGTGGACCTGGGGGATATCTATCCCCCACAGGACCCCTGTGTCGGCGCCAGGTTGATGAACAGAGCGCACTAGCTGAGGGACCGACGGGAGGGGCCCGGCTGTCAGTAGGCTGGAGTGCGGCGGTGATACTGGGCTGCGCGGGCTGACTTGCTTACTGGGCCGAATACAGGGTTGGGGCCCAGTTAGGCTGGTTGGTTTTATTCTTTTCTTTTCTATTCCTTTCCCTTTCTATTTTTAAATCCAATTCAAATTTTGAATCCAAATTAGTGCCGAATTTATTTTCAAATGATATTGTGAAATCTAAAATCCCCATTTTAGAAATATAATTATATATATTATTTATTTCACCTTTCTCTCTTTCTTATTTATAAAACCCTACCTTCAAATTTAGGGTTTTAATTACACTTCTAATATTTATTATCTTATTATTATTTTTTTTATTTTTATTTAACGCACAAACATATAAAACTCCCACATGATGCATATTCTTTTTATCATTTGTTTTAATTCATCTCCAACTTTTATGTATGCCCTTTTTATGATGCAAATATGGCACATAAAATAGGGAATTCACTATATAACCCTTTTATACAATTTTAAGTATTACACCACGCCGTGTGACGCTGCGCCGCGAGCGGCGCCCACCGTACTTCGATCGTCGGTATGTGCCCGCCCATTCGGTTTCTATAGTCTTCCGCATAGAGTAGGCCCCTTTTGGATGTCGAATTAGGGCGTAATGGATGCAATCGCCATGCGCCGGCGACAAACCACCGTAGCAGATGGGTGGCGCCGCCGTGGTCTGGTGCTGGGGGTAGGAGATGGTACCTGGGCCGTTGGATCTCTGATGGGCGTTTGGGATTGAAGCTGGGGCGTCGTGTGGTTTCAGTGAATCAGAATCGTTGATCCGTGATCCGGCGGATGCGAGCGGGTCTGGGTATTTTTAAATCCAGACCGTAGACGGATATCCAACGGCTTGGATCTGAAGATACCCCTTCGTGGGTGCATTTTGTTAAAGAGTCCTCGGGGATTAAGAAAATAGAACCCGCCGTCCTAGGGGCACTATTCACTGAGTCTGTTGAGTCTTGCGCCAGAGCCCCTGCTGTTTTCTGTTATTGAGGCCCAGTCCAGCAAATTATAAAACCAGAGAAAACTTATTAGAAAAAGGATCTTTAGTGTGAAAATAAATCCTAGAACTTGTTTAATTTGTAGAAAATTCATATGAACTCCAATTTGGTCCATTCCAGTTCCTAAATTTTTATAATATTATTGTCTAACCATTAGTGTCTCTGTTTTAACATGAAAGAGGATTTAAAATTTATCTAGCACTTAATCTTGTATTAAGCACATAAAACATTAGAAAATCCATAACTTAAAATCTATACCTCCAAATTTAATGATTCCAGTTCCTGTGATTTTATTTTAATGTCTAGTTTATTACTGTATATTCCATTTGCATGTTTGATGTGATGTTAATTTATGCTATGCTATGTATGTATTGTGTTGATACGAGTAGACGAGCAAGCCACTGTGGAATCTGAGGTTCAGCTGGTAGAGATTGCTGAGCAGGAGCTCGTTGAAGGCAAGTTGTGCCCTTGATCACTTCTTTTACCCATTCATGTTCTTATCAATCATAATGATCTTTATAGGTTAATTTTGATGGGACCCAATAGGATACCCTAGATTTTGACTATCTTTATACCTTGTTTCACCCCTGGTTTTACTACTAAAGTTTTGGGTAGTTCATGCTATTGTTTTATGTGGATTTGGGTATAGAGATATTCATCACTCATTGTTATACTTTTTATTATCTGTTTTATTCTTTACTGTTCATGTTAAGATCATTATGTTAATGGGAACATGGAGAACCACCCGGGAAAACAGTGCTACCACAAGGGTTTAATGGGACGCCCTTGGCTGATTAACTAGGAAAGCTAGTGGATGGCTACCTTACCCGAAAGGGGCAAGGGCAGTAGGGGAGTGGTCAGTGTAGGGAGGTCCTTGGGTTGATTTTGCTGCGATGGCGGTCAGGCGAGGGATTCCTGCACTGGAGCTTCCTATAAACTGTAGCGGGTAGTCTGAAGCTAGTGGAACTTTGTAAAGGCCTCGTAGTGGTACCCTGCCTCGCTTCCTTGTTAGAGGTGTATGGGGTCTGATCAACTCCGTGGCAAATGGGTAACACGACTTGTGGGTAAAGATGCGCAACCTCTGCAGAGTGTAAAACTGGTATACTAGCCGTGCTCACGGTCATGAGCGGCTCGGACACTCACATGATTAACTTATGGAACTTAAACTTAATTTGTCATATCATTGCATTTGGGATTATTTTATTATTACTTTTACTTATTATTACTATGGTTTGGTATTTACTTACACTTAGTAACTGCTAATAAAATTTTGACCAACTTATAAAAGCAAAGCTCAGCTTCAGCCTTTATTTCATTGATCAGCCTTACACTTCATGATCTCCCACCTTTGGTGAGTTCATGTCACATTATTCCCCACGACTTGTTGAGCTATGAACGTATGTGAGCTCACCCTTGCTGTCTCACACCCCCCACAGGAGAAGAGCAGGTGGTTCAGGAGGAGCCACAAGGCGAGGAGTATGATCTGATCTAGGTGGCGTTTCTCAGTTGACATTGGCGCCGACGATCCTTAGTTCTTCTTTTATTTTGTAATAAGTCTTCCGCTATGTAATAAGTACTCTGATGTTTTATGACATTTATCTCTATACACTCTGTTATTATATATGTTGTCTTCTCTGGCGCATGTATGAGATGCACCCGGCTTTGTTCCTTAAAACCGGGTGTGACACTAATATCTATTTTTCAAGTATTTTCAATAAGTTTGAAAGGAAAAAGGGAGAACTCTAAAAGGAGGACACTCAAATGAAAAGGAAGATGTCAAAAACAGCAACACCTACCTAGACATTAAGATCGTCAAATTAATCAATGGTATAGTTGTAAGTATTCTAAACCTTTTCATTTTGAGGCATAAACTGATTATCGTAGATTTTATATGCCTTAATAAAGATGTACATTGCCTCCCCCTATTTGTCTTTAAGGAGAATGCATCTAACCAAGTCATTCAAATTCTTGATGCATGTCTTTAGGGGGAGCCCATTTCTATATCTTGATTATGTTGAGACTAACACTTCTCTTAGTAATCTCATGGAGTCTCAAGTATGAGAATAAGTTTCTCATGAAGTATGCTGCTACAACTCAATCTAAAATATTGAATAAGTATCGCTTTTATCACGGATTGTAGCTCTCATTATTAAAGTAGCATATTTACTGGATTCTCCTATTTTTAAGCTTATTTGATAATCTAATGCATATATTGTTCTTTTTGATCGCATCCGTTATTTGTTTGATCATTGAATAACTTCAATTGACACTTATGTTGCTTAGTGCCTCATATACTATCAATTAAATGTCTCTCTTGATATGCACTAAGTTAAAAAGGAGAATTCAGGAGAAGTTTTATGCAATTTGTGATCTACGTGATATATGACAACAATGACTTAGAAAAGGATCACTAGTTGTAGGACTCTCTTTTGTGCAAAATATTTCCATACATTGTCTTGAATATAAGTCTTAAGTAACCAAGACTAAGGACAAAGCACAATGAAGAGAGCGTCTCTATGGAAAAGTACAAAAGGGTAAACTATTTCCTCTTATTTACACATGTACCTAAATCTTCCCCTTATACATTCTTTGCATATCTTTTATAAAAGGAAGAAAAAGCATGTCTAAGCATATCTCTGCTTCATACCTAGTTTAACCTCTCAAAAATTTCATTCTTGCATTAATGCATTTTTGTTAAAACTAGGTGAAGTAATTTTATTGTCAAAGAGCTTAAAGCTTAACCTTGTAACGAGGATAAGCTACCTTTATTCCAAAGGTGTAAGGTTGCTTAAGTCTCTTTGAAATCCTTAAGGGTAATTGCTTAAAATGTTTATAACATGCTTTCATAAGTGCATAGTCTATCGTGAACATCACACCTATATTATGACACAATGCACTTCACATTATCTATAATATAGATATGTTCTCATTAACCCTCTATGTGCATTTGGCATTTAAGGCCAAAATATGTATTCCTCTCAAGGCACACATTTAGGGGGAGCAATCTATATTATATGGAACTATTGTAACACCCCACTGATCCCACACAATGGATGTTACCAAAAACCCTTCCTATAAAAACTTATGCAACACATACAGAAAGAAAGTATTGCAAAATCCGGCAACACCTCCCTTGAAAGAAGCATAACAAGGGAAACATAGAGTTTATAAAGGATATAAAAGAAAGATAATTGACATAGTATAATCGAACTGCAACGGTAGAAAAGAGCATTCATGACCAGACAAAAGATAGACAACACAGCCCACCAAACTAAACAGTTCAACTACCATGAGAGATTAGAATGTAATAATCCCCTAGACTTGACCCTCCCTGTTAAACATCATTATTAAGCAGTGGTTCCTTTATTTAAAGGTGTGGTGGCCGTGCTGCTACGTCCCTTCTTTCCCAAAGCAAAGATCAGGTGCCTGCATCAGACAATGCAAGAGTGAGATGACACATCTCAGCAAGTAAAAGAGCAAACAACAGTTGGACAATGTAAATCAACCGTGCATAAGCAACCACGTGGTTTACAACTTCTTTCTTAAATATTAAATTGCAGCAAGTAAGCAAGTAATCAATTACTTAATACCAAGATGAATCACAAAGTAAATATCCACATCTTCCTCATCACCATAATAGGTTCCACACTTCCCCATGAATGCACATGGCTACAGATGCAGTGTGACTTTCTACCTTCATACCTCTAAGGATATGAAGCTGCAACATACCCCTTCTCGAGCAACATATGATGTTCATTGTACCGGTACGGTCGGACCATGAGATCACGACGAAACTTCAATGCAATGGATGATGAATGCATTATGCATGTCAACAACATGAGTTCTTCCCAAATAAAATGTGCTAGACATATACTTCCACCCATTTCACATAATAAACCACATGGTAACATGATCAAACCACAACCTCCACATGTATAATAAATAAACATGAATAACTTCAAACGACGGTACCCAATTAGGAATATGAATACGAACACAAATAGCACAAACATAATCAAGTATAAGACTCTTCAATTAACAGACAGAATAACCATCACTGTTTTACTTGCCTTCACCGGAAGTTTGGACAAATCCCTAAGTACGATCCGGAAGTCCACCACCTGTTTTTGACACACAACTTAGTGCACCAATTTCACACAATCAAGCTCATAAACGACGCCGCACCTACGCACAATCTCACACCCCGCCGCGGGTAACATCTCTCCCCATACCCACCAAACTACAGCGGCACTGCTTAATAACTTCATAACTTTAAAATTATGATAGCAGTGGTAGCAAACAAAAACTCCAGAGGCATCTACATAAAATTCTCCGCGAGTTTTGCATACAATTTATAATTAAATTCCAACATCTAATTAGCCCAAAACAACCCACAAGATAAACCATGTAATCTGTTTTTTTCTCTTTTGGACAGCGACATACCCGGATTCAAACAGCGATAACTTTTAAAATATAATTCCAAATCAAGCGCATAAGTACTCATTGGAAAGATAAGATAAAGCCCTACATGATTATCATACTGGTTATCACTAATTACTCACGAGGAATTCCCAGAAACTGCTAATACTACTGCTGTTCACCCACCTGAAAAATCTGTTTTTTGGACAGCAACATACCCGGATTCAAACAGCGATAACTTTTAAAATTTAATTCCAAATCAAACGCATAAGTACTCATTGGAAAGATAATACAAAGCCCTACATGATTATCATACTGGTTATCACTAATTACCCACGAGAAATTCCCAGAAACTGCTAATACTACTGCTGTTCACCCACCTGAAAAATCTGTTTTTTGGACAGCAACATACCCGGATTCAAACAGCGATAACTTTTAAAATATAATTCCAAATCAAGCGCATAAGTACTCATTGGAAAGATAAGACAAATCCCTACATGATTATCATACTGGTTATCACTAATTACCCACGAGAAATTCCCAGAAACTGCTAATACTACTGCTGTTTACCCACCTGAAAAATCTGTTTTTTGGACAGCAACATACCCGGATTCAAACAGCGATAACTTTTAAAATATAATTTCAAATCAAGCGCATAAGTACTCATTAGAAAGATAAGACAAAGCCCTACATGATTATCATACTGGTTATCACTAATTACCCACGAGAAATTCCTAGAAACTGCTAATACTACTGCTGTTTACCCACCTGAAAAATCTGTTTTTTGGACAGCAACATACCCGGATTCAAACAGCGATAACTTTTAAAATATAATTCCAAATCAAGCGCATAAGTACTCATTGGAAAGATAAGACAAAGCCATGCATGATTATCATACTGGTTATCACTAATTACCTACAAGAAATTCCCAGAAATCCCTAGAACTACTGCTGTTCACCCACTCACAAAATTCCTGGACAGCACCTCTACCGATTCGCATAGATAAACACATAATCAAATTGATTGCAGCACAAAAACAACAAAAGTTAATCACAAATTCACCTTGGGATCTTCCCTTCCTCCTTCTTTCTTCCTCCCTCTAAACTGCAATTGAGATCGCAGCCACACGACGGAGAACCACACAGGAGGGCTGCACCTTGGAGGAGGAGAGAATGGGGGGCGGCTAGGGTTTTGGGGAGGAAGAAGATGGGAGAGGGGAGGGGGTGGTGGCCAAGTCCTAGGAGAAATGGGAGGGGGGCGGCTGCACAAAGGAGGGGGGAATTAGGGGGAGGGCGGCTAGGGTTAAGGGGACTAATGGGCCGGATCAAGGTTCAAGGCCCGACTCGCCCACGTGACAGCTCCCGACCCCGTCGCAAGCAACTAACGAAAGAAATTCTACTGTCTTACAGGTGAATGTTTTCCACAAATTCCAAATTCCCAAAGCGCATCACCCGAATGAGGAAAAAGAACAAAAAGAATAACCTCCACTTCTCCTCTTTGCAAACCGGGTGTCACAACTATGATAAAGCTTAATTGACACATCTCTTGATCACATCTCTTTCATTTGGTACATATTCATATTTCTTATTTTTCTTGTGCCAAGGCTAAGACTAATGTGTTTCCATGAGTATTTCTTGTATTAATCTTAGATTGAAAGGGAAATGGAATATTTGGCAAGGACAATGCTTCCACTCAACTCCATTGGTATTATTTACTCTTGCTGGTTTTCCACAACACTCTCCAATTTGGTATAATCTTTCACTCGTATATTGTTTACCAAAGGGGAAGAAAATGTAAAAGGGCTCACAAAGTCTCCGTTTTTGGCGATTCATGTCAAAGGGGGAGAGAGTATTAGCCCCAAAGCAAAAAAAATCGCACCACCACCAATTTCAAAAGTTTCGAAATAAAATTTTCAATTGGTATTTTTCAAATTAGTATTCCTCTAGAAATCATATATCAATTGGTATCTATATTTCAAATTGATACATATCTCAAAACCCTCTTGAAAGCTAAGAGGAGAATTTCATTAAGGGGAAGTTTTGTTTAGTCAAAGGAAAAGCATTTGAAACAGGGGAAAAATTTCAAAATCTTGAAAATGCTTCTTGCAATCTTATTCATATGCCTTTGACTATTTGCAAAAAGGATTTTGAAAAGACTGGTCAAAAGAATTTGCAAAAACAAAACCGTGGTGCATGCGTGGTCCAAAATGTTAATTAAAAGAAAGCTATCCATGCATATCTAGTGGAATTATAAATTGGTTTAACTCCAAGGAACTTATGCACTTACATTATGCAAACTAGTCCAATTCTGCACTTATATATTTGCTTTGGTTTGTGTTGGCATCAATCACCAAAAAGGGGGAGATTGAAAGGGAAATAGGGTCAAACCTTTTTCCTAAATGATTTTGGTGGTTGAATGCTCAACACAAACAATTGGACTAACTAGTTTGCTCTAGATTATGTATTCTACATGTGCATAAAAGTTCAACACAAACCAATAAAAGATCAAAGTTAGGGTTCAAAAGAAAGGAGCAAAAGAAACCGAAGTGTGCCCTGGTCTAGTGCACCAACCTGTCCAGTGTGCCACCGGACAGTGTCTGGTGCCCCAGGGACCGTACATTCTGAACTCCTCCGCTTCGGGTTTCTCTAGGCACACTCTGCTATAATTCACTGAACTGTCCGGTGCACCAAGCGGAGCAACGGCTACTAGCGCAATGGTCGACTGCACAGTGCCCTGACAGAGCTACAGTTCGCTGCAGAAGTCAGAGCAGGCGCAGAAGACGCACCGGATAGTGAACAGTGGCAGTCCGGTGCGGCACCGGACTGTCCGGTGCCCCAAGAAGTCAGAGCTCCAACGGTCGAAACCGTCAGAACCCTAACGGTTGAGTGATGTGGCTGGCACACCGGACAGTGTCCGGTGCGCCCATCGACAGCAGCCTTTCCCAACGGCTACTAGATGGTTGGTGGCTATAAATACCACCCCAACCGGCCATCACAAGGAGTGGGAGCTCAAGCAACATTCCAAGTCATATAGTTGACATATCTAAGCCCTCCCAACCACTTCCATTCATTGATATATCTCATACACAAGATTTAGGTCACCACAAGCAACACAAGTGCCACAAAAGAGAGATCAAGCAAAAGAGAGCTACTCGTGTGAGTTTAGCCATATTGCCTTGTGAGAATCATTGAGAGAAAGTGTGTGCTACATCTTGTGATCATTTGAGCGTGGAATTTTTGACTCCCATTGAACTTTCTCCAAAGTTTTGGAGACTTGTAAAGCTAGCAAGAGAAACCTAAGAGTGTGGTGATCCTTGCGGGGTCTTACTGATCCTTGAAAAGAAGAAGAGCTCGCCGGTCTTAGTGATCGGTGGAGAGAGGGAAAGGGTTGAAAAAGACCTATCCTTAGTGGACTCCTCAATGGGGACTAGGTTCTCAAGAACCGAACCTCGGTAAAACAAATCACCCGTGTTCCTTGTGTTTCTTGCTTGTGATCTGTTTGTTTTCTTCCTCTCTAAGTTCTCTTGCACTATTCCTTGCTTATATTATTTTGTGTTGCTTCAAGTTAAATTCTCATTTTGTGAAGCAACCCCTTGCAAGAAACAACTTGTGTTATTGCTCTTCTTATCTTAGCCCTCTTGTTGTATTCATCATAAACTTGTTAGTTGTATTGATTTGACACTTCCACATTCTTTGAAAGCAACATTCTTTGCAAACAAAGGACTTAGTTTTATACTCCGATAATTGGGCATCTTGTTCTAACCACTAATCAAGGGATCTAGTCAAGTTCAAAGTTATAATTTTCAGGTTTCGCCTATTCACCCCCCTCTAGGCGACTTTCAGATGTCATCATATGTAACACCCTGAATTTTGAGGGTATAAAATTCCTTCTCTAATATCCACCAAATTCAGGTGTTACCTCTCTTCTCCTCTCTCTCCCATTTCTTTTTATCTTTTCTGTAGCAGAGGAGTGGTTACTTTATTTGAAAATGTAATGATACTCCAGTAGACAAAACTCCAAGGAATTATGAAATGTTGCATCATGCTAAACCCTAAACTTTATTCTTGTTTGCTGCATATGTTTGAGGTGTTCTAATTTGAGTTTGTGGCATATTTGAATTTGAATCCAAAGGAGACAAATAGAAAAGAAAAGAAAAACATAATTCAAAATAAAAAGAGAAAAGAAAATAGCCCGCTACCCCTTCCCCCTCGGCCTTTCGGCCAAACTGCCCATTTCCCCCTCCCGCGCACCCCCTCCCCCTCTCTCCACCCGATGGGCCCACCTTGTTGGCATCATCGCCCTCAGCTCTGTGCACACTCTCTCCCTCTGCCTCGCGAGCCCCACTTGCCAGCCGCTCCGTGCGTGCAACCACCGCGCCTCGGAGCCGCCCTATGGACCCGGCTTGTCAGTGGGAGCGCGGGAATTTAAACCCATGTGGCCCCGCCTATCATCCTCACCCTCGCCTTCCCCCTCCGCCGTGAAACCGCCCCCTCCGCCCGGCACGCACGCCCGTCGAGGAAGGCCACCCATGTCACGCCATCCTCGTGCAACCACCGCTGCCCTGGCTCCTTTTGAGCTCCACGCACACCCACCCTTCCCCCTGCCTCATTTCTCTCGCCCGTAGCCCACCTCACGCAGAACTGCCGCCGCTCCAAGCTCCACCCATGCACCAGAGCCCCACGTCGAGCCCTCCCGAGGACCGCCACCGCCGACCAAAGCCCCACCTAGGTCGAGCTCCACCCGAGGTAAGCCCGCTGACTGATCTTTCTTTTACCTCTCCCATGTTCTCTCTTCTCCATTGTGCAGCCGCCGGTGAAGGTCGGCGATGACATTGCGTCATCGTGCCAGGGTCCTCCGGTCGGCTGCCGCCGCCTGACGTCCCCTTTTTCCCTCGAGCGCCGCCAACCCCGACCATGGTGCCTGCTCCATGCATGGGCGGGAGGTAGACGACGAACCCTGACATCCAGGGCCCACTGTCAGCCTCCCCGCGTCGCCCCTCCTTCCCCAACTCTAGGTCACCGACTAATGGGCTCTGCCCACCAACATGGCCCCTGTGCTTAACCACACCCACATCCGCCCTGTACCGCTGACCAGCGGGCCCGGCCGCGCCAAGACCCCCTGCCAGCCACCACTCACTCACCGCCCCCTAAGCCGCTGGCCCATGGGCCCCACGCGTTAGCACCGCGCGCACCACGCCTCGCCCCGGCCCGTCCACGTGTCGAGCACCGGGGAAGCCCCACACACGCACGCGCCCGTGCCCTGGGCCGCACGATCGACCGTGCACCACCCTAGAACCCATGAGATCACCTGCGCCCCCGTCCGCGTAGCCCACCGTGTGGCCGACCTCGGTCGATGGCCGGCCGCCACATGTCCTATCCGCGTCGATGTCGACACGTTTTTGCGCTAAGGCCCCTGATCTTCTCCGAAATTGCGCGCTTGTAGCCTAATTCTAGAAAAAATCATTTGCTAGCCCCTAGGATCTATAGTTAATTGCAGAATAGCCCCTAGAGCTTGTAAACCTTGTAACTTTTGCATAAGAACTTCGATTTAAGTGATTTGAATTGCATACTATTCATGGTAATGTTGCCTAACTGTTAATAGTGTATTCTTTCACTATCTTAATGTTTCATTTAAATAAATAATCCATGGTTGAATTAGAGAGACTAGGTTCTTAATCAATAAAATTTGAGAATAAGGACCTAACATGTGCTCTAATCTTGAAACCTAGCAACACCTAGAGACTAATACCATCACTAAGTTAACCCCTATTGAAGAATGTTACAATAATATAGATTTGGTTAGTGAGTAGTGCACCTCTTTGTATAGTGATCTACTGTAATACCTAATTTGTAAGAGATAATATAAAAGGAAAAAAAAATATTTCCTTTATCTATATGTGAGTGTTATATCTATTTACTATCACATGTGAATGAACACCATAAAAAAAACTAAATAACCAAAAAAAAAACACCTAAATAAATCTTGCATCATGCTGAGTTTTACCTGATTGTGCATTTGTGGATAATAAAATAAATGTGTCATTAACAATAAATCAATGGATCCATGGGATTTAACCCCTAACTTGAAAATAAAACCATGAAAATATTATTCAGTATAAAATAACTTCATCACATGATGGTGTGACCAAATTGCACAGTTAAACATGAACTTGAATTTGCAGTTAAGTTGAATTCAAAATTTAAATTCAAATGAATTAGAAATAAAAGAAAACAGAAGATAAAAACAAAAAAAAAGAAAACTGCATTTGGGCTCAAACTCCCTAAGCCGGCCCACCATCTCACTGCGCGCAGCCCAAATTTAGTTCACGGCGCCGACAGGCGGGCCAGCCTGGTCAGCCTCTCATCGCCATCCGCTCCCACGACCGCTCAGGCTTGTGCCTTAATTCACCGCATGGTGGGGCCAGCTCGCCAGGGGGGCTTCTTCCTCGCAGTAACGAACGCGCGGGGAAACAGATCTCCTTAACAAAACCCCCATGATTCCCGGCCTAATCTCAACGACTGCCTCATCCCTATTCGATTAGCCATGGGGCTTAAATAGCTGTCCGCCTGTGCAGCTCGCTCAACCCAGCCTGCCAACGTATTGGAGCTCATCGTAGTGAGATAGGATTGTGAGGGAAGAGTGAATTTTCTGCCGCCGTAAGGAACTTTAATTCACTGCCATCCTGAGAACCAATCTCGTGCGTGGCGGGTAGCTAGGCGTGCCGAGGATCTAATCGCGCGTACCGGTGCTCGCCGGGCGGATCCATGTCTGCTCCGCGCCCAGCCGCCGCCATGGGGTCCACCGTCGCAGATCCACCTCGAGACGAGGTCGTTCTTCTGCGCTTTATCCACCCCGGTGAGAAGCTTCCTTCGAAATTCTCCCTTGTCTCTGTTACGATTTGAGCTCGTTACTGTCGATTTCGTGCACCTGAGGCTCGGTGGTCACTCGCCGTTACTGAGGATCCGTGCCTCACTATGGCTGGGCGGGTTATCACAACAATCCACGGTGTATCACCCCCTATCCGGTTCGCGTTCGACTGAACTTCGTGTAGCACCTCCCGAATCGACGTTGGGTCGTCGGGTGATGGATGGAGCTGCCCCGGCAATGGCGATCGCCGTGGTCCGCTTGGACTCCACTGCTGGCGTGTTCCTAGGAGGAAGAGAACGCCTGGTTTGCAGATCAGTGAGATGGCGGTGTGGGATCGCCTTCTCCCTCAACGAAATTAGTAAAGGAGTTTATCCACTGCGCCAGCCTGTAGCTTTCCCGTCGCGTGCGCCATTGGCAGAGGAGGAGAAAGAATGGCGTCGCCGCTGTGTTCGTGTGCGGAAGGTTGATGGCGAGTTGGTAGCCATCCATCATGTTTTGAACGGCTGGGATTAGGCCCCGCGTATCCTTTTGCGTTGATTCAATCTGGAACGTCGATCTAGATTGGGCGGACCGAGTTAGATCCAGGGTAATAAAATCCTCACCATTGAAGTCGGATTCAACGGTTAGATTCGTGTGCTGGTTCGTGGCCGGCTAGATTTAATCCTGTGCGCATACCTTAGATCAGACGGCCGTGGTCGCTCCATACCCCTTCGTGGGTGCATTTTGTTAAAGAGTCCTCGGGAAATAAGAGAATCAACCCGCCGTCCATCGTAACAGTGCACTGAGTCTTAGGAATTCTTCTGGTTTAGCCCCTGCACTTTTCGATAAATGAGGCCCAGTCCAGAACATAATAAAAATCAGGGAAATTGAATTATAAAAGGATTTTTAATAGGAAAATAATTGCTAGAACTTTATAAATTCATAGAAAATTCATACTAACTCCAAATTACTCCATTCCAGTTCCTAAAATTTTATAATTTTATTGTCTATCACTTAGTGTCTCTGTTATGTCATGAAAACAGTAAGAAATTTATTTATCACTTAATCCTATTTAAAGCACATAAAACCTTTGAAAATGCATAACTTAAAATCTATAACTTAGAAAATTATGATTCCAGTTCCTAGGATTTTATTTTAATATGTATAATATCTCTGTGTATTTTGTATATATGTTTGGTGTAATGTTAATTTCTCTATATGCACTGTGCTTGTTTGTATTGTGGCGAGTAGAAGAGCCCGTGGCTGAGGATCCTGGTGAGCAGCAGGTTGAAGTAGCTGAGCAGGAGCTCATTGAAGGCAAGTTGTGCCCTTGACCACTTTCTACCCAATAATGTTCTTTAATATCACATACTCATGCATAGGTTAATTTTGATGGGACCCAATAGGTCACCCTAGATTGTTTATCTCATTACCTTGTTTACCCCTGAATCACTTGGGTAGTTTGCTATTGCTTATATGGTTTTGGGATAATCATTTATCACCTCTATGTTCCAATTCTTGTTGTTATTCTGTTTATGTTCATATTGTTATCATTAATGTTAATTGGAACATAGAGCTTAACTTGAGAACCACGTGCCACCACAAGGGTGGAATGGGACGCCCTTGGCTGACTAATTAGGAAAGCTAGTGGAAGACTACCTTACCCGAAAGGGGCAAGGGCAGTAGGGGAGAGGTTAGTGCGGGGAGGTCCCTGGTTGATTTTGCTGCGATGGCTATCAGCCAGGAACCCTTTACTGGATCTTCCCATAAACTGTAGCGGGTTTTCGGAAGCTAGTGGAACTTTGTAAAGGCCTCGTAGTGTTGCCCTGCCGTGCTTCCTAGGTAGAGGTATATGGGGAGTCGCGACCCCTTGGCAGATGGGTAACATGACTTGTGGGTAAAGGGTACAACCTCTGCAGAGTGTAAAACTGGTATACTAGCCGAGCTCACGGTCACGAGCAGCTCAGGACTCTCTGATGTTTAATTATGGAACTTAAATTCAATTTTGTCATTTGCATTGCATGGGTTTGTTATTAATTTTGTTCTATTACTTTACTTATGGTTTGGTATTTACTCACACTTAGTAACTGCTAATAAAATTTTGACCAACTACTTAAAAGCAATGCTCAGCTTTAACCCCTATCATTGATTAGCCTTACACATCACATGATCTCACACCTTTGTGAGTTTATGTCCACTGGTTCCCCACAACTTGTTGAGCTATGATCATGTGTGAGCTCACCCTTGCTGTCTCACACCCCCCCCCCCCCACAGGAGAAGATCAGGTGGTTTCAAGTGGAGTCAAGTATCGAGGAGTTTGATCTGATCTAGGTGGCGTTTCCCAGTCGACATTTGCGCCGACGATCCTTAGTTCGTTTTATCTTTATTACTTTATTTTGTAATAAGTCTTCCGCTATGTAATAAATACTCTGATGATTTATGACATTTATCTCTATACACTCTGTTATTATATATGTTGTCTTCTTGGCGCATGTATGAGATGCACCTGGCTTTGTTCATTAAAGCCGGGTGTTACAGAAGTGGTATCAGAGGAAATGTTGACTGTAGGACGAAACCTAGATAGAAAATGGATAAAACCCTTACCTACTTATCTCATTCTGATTCATTCTATACTTACCTTACTCTGATTTTTTCTACACTTATCTTGAACCTGTCTCACCTTCTACTGTTCTACTCTGATCATTCTTATCTTTTCTACTCTTAGACAAGATGGATTTCACACCTTGGAATCCCTACCCCTATGACATTTTTAAGAGTTAGGAAGACTAAGACAAAAATTAAAATTATTTTCTCTACTAAAAATGTTGGTTGATTGTGCTGATGCTAAATGCCTGATTTGCTTCTTTGATTGATTGAATTATTGTAGATGGACATCTTAGCATGTACCAACATAAGGTACTGTATTAGCCTTAGTAGGTGACACACTAATCTACTTAGCTAATAAGTCCCCCGCAGTAACATTCCTCATAATTACTCGCCTTGTCTACAATTCTTTCTTTCTTACCCTGTATTTCTAACCCAGATGGACTACCCCTATACTGTTAGAAGAGAGCAGTATAGACGTGATCCTTGGTATGGTTAAGAAAGGCAAAGACAGTTTATACACTATGCTAAGGGAACCGTAGAACTCACCAGTTCCAAAGGAGAAAGATTTGAAGTTGCAATTGCAGTAACTACCACCACCAGACTAGCGACATTCTTAGTAGATGGGAAGTTTGTTGGTGACAACATCCATGTGGTTAGAGATTTTCCGGATGTCTTTCCAGAGGAGTTACCAGGAATGCCACCTGAAAGAGAAGTTGAGTTTGTTATTGATCTCTTACCTGGAACCGCCCCTATTTCTAAACGGCCATATAGAATGTCCGTAGAGGAGTTGAAGGGACTTAAGAAACAGTTAACGGAGTTACAGGAGGCTAGGTACATTCGTTCGGATTCTTCACCTTGGAGAGCACCAGTTTTGTTTGTAAAGAAGAAAGATGGATTGCAAGGGATGTGCGTGGATTAAAGGTCCCTTAATGATGTCACTGTGAAGAACAAGTTTCGGTTGCCCCGCATTAAGGATTTATTTAATCGGATGAGAGGAGCCAGGGTACTCTCGAAGATCGACCTCCGATCGGGATACCATCAGATGAAGATTGGACCATCAGATATTCCTAAGACGGCTTTCTCGACTCGATATGGATTATATGAGATCATCGTTATGTCGTTTGGATTAATTAATGCACTAGCTTATTTTATGGATTTGAGGAATAAGATGTTCTTGGAGTATTTGGACAGATTCGTCGTGGGGTTCATCGACGATATTCTTATCTATTCTAGGAGTGAGAGTGACCATGAAGAACATCTAAGGTTGGTGCTACAGAAGTTGCGAGATATTCAACTCTACGCTAAGTTCAGCAAGTGCGAGTTTTGGATTGGCGAAGTGCCATTTCTTGGTCATATTATTTCTAATGAGAGGGATATCAGTGGATCCTGCCAAAGTCAAGGAGATAGTGGTGTGGAGCATACCCACTACGGTTACGGAGGACCGAAGTTTCTTGGGACTTGCAGGATAATATTGGAGATTTATTGAATGATTTTCTAAGATTGCCAAGCTTATGACCTCGCTTTTGGTGAAGGAAAGAGAATTCAAGTGGGACGAGAAGTGCCAAGCATATACGGATCATAAGAGTTTGAAGTATGTATTCACTCAAAAGGATCTCAACCTTAGGCAACACCGTTGGTTGGAGCTTATTAAGGATTATGATTTGGAAATTCACTATCACCCGGGCAAGGCAAATTTGGTTACAGATGCCTTGAGTCGAAAGGAGCATGTTCATTTAGCTGTTGTTGCCCAGCCACTTGATGAGATTGTTGAGAATTTCAGGAGACTTAACCTGGGGATAGTTACTCGCACTAAAGGAGTTATTATTGATGTGGAAACTACTTTGGAGCAAGAGATCCGCAAAGGACAAGTTGGTGATGCTAGAATAAAAGAGATTAAGGATCAGATTACCGAGGATCGAGTTCCGGAATTTACGGAAGATGAGCAAGGCACCATATGGTTCAAGGACAGGATGTGTGTTCCTGATATTAAAAGCCTTCGAGAGACTATATTGAAAGGAGGCCCACGACTCGGATTATTCTATTCATCCTGGTAGTACCAAGATGTATCAGGAATTAAAGCAGAAGTGCTGGTGATATGGACTGGAGAGAGATATGGCTGCACATGTGGTTATGTGCGATGTGTGCCAAAGAGTTAAGACCGATCACCAAAGACCAGCTGGACTATTACACCCACTAAAGATACCTGAGTGGAAATGGGAAGAGATTGGTATGGACTTCATTACTGGATTGTCTCGCACCTCGAAAGGATATGGTTCTATATGAGTTATTGTGGATAGACCGACCAAAGTGGCTCATTTCATCCCGGTTAAGACTACTTATAAGGGATCGCAATTGGCTAAGCTATACATGTCTCGGATTAAGTCTCTACACAATGTACCAAGGAAGATCATTTTGGATAGAGGATCACAGTTTACCCTCCAGATTTTGGAAAAGTTTTCATGAGAAAATGGATACGAAGTTGAATTTTAGTTCGGCCTACCATCCTCAGACGGATGGACAGACTGAAAGGACTAATCAAGTATTATAAGTCATGTTGGGAGCTTGTACCCTTCAGCATGGTAGTAGTTGGGACAAGAGTCTACCTTATGCTAAGTTCTCACATAATAATAGTTACTAGGTCAGTCTGAAGATGTCACAGTTCGAGACTTCATATGGAAGGAAATGCAGGATTCCTCTATTTTTGGACCAGACTAGAGGAAGACAATTCTTTGGACCTGAATTAATTCAAGAGGCAGAAGAACAAGTCCGTATAATTCGAGAGAATTTGAGGGTAGCTCAGACCAGACCAAGGAGCTATGCTGATAATAGAAGAAGACCACTGGAATTTGAGGAAGGTGATCATGTGTACCTCAAGATGCCACCACTTCGTGGAATGGTGAGATTCAAAGTTAAGGGCAAATTGTCCCCTCGCTTTATTGGACCCTTTAGAGTTTTTAGGCGAGTTGGGGAGATGGCATACCAACTCGAGTTACCTGCTAGTCTATCGGATGTGCATAATGTGTTCCATGTGTCTCAACTTAAGAAGTGTCTCCGTGTTCCCGAGGAACAGTTACCCATGGAAGAGCTTAGTGTTCAAGGTGATTTGACTTACACGGAGTACCCGATCAAGATTTTGGATACATTGACTCGAGTTACAAGGAATAAAGTGATAAAGATGTGCAAAGTTCAATGGAGTCACCACAGTGAAGATGAAGCAACTTGGGAAAGAGAAGAAGAGCTTCGCATAGATTTTCCCCACCTTTTCTCTAGTTCTTCTTAAATCTCGAGGACGAGATTCTTGTTAAGGGGGGTAGGATTTGTAATACCTAATTTGTAAGAGATAATATAAAAGGAAAAAAAAAATTTCCTTTATCTATATGTGAGTGTTATATCTATTTACTATCACATGTGAATGAACACCATAAAAAAAACTAAATAACCAAAAAAAAAACACCTAAATAAATCTTGCATCATGCTGAGTTTTACCTGATTGTGCATTTGTGGATAATAAAATAAATGTGTCATTAACAATAAATCAATGGATCCATGGGATTTAACCCCTAACTTGAAAATAAAACCATGAAAATATTATTCAGTATAAAATAACTTCATCACATGATGGTGTGACCAAATTGCACAGTTAAACATGAACTTGAATTTGCAGTTAAGTTGAATTCAAAATTTAAATTCAAATGAATTAGAAATAAAAGAAAACAGAAGATAAAAACAAAAAAAAAGAAAACTGCATTTGGGCTCAAACTCCCTAAGCCGGCCCACCATCTCACTGCGCGCAGCCCAAATTTAGTTCACGGCGCCGACAGGCGGGCCAGCCTGGTCAGCCTCTCATCGCCATCCGCTCCCACGACCGCTCAGGCTTGTGCCTTAATTCACCGCATGGTGGGGCCAGCTCGCCAGGGGGGCTTCTTCCTCGCAGTAACGAACGCGCGGGGAAACAGATCTCCTTAACAAAACCCCCATGATTCCCGGCCTAATCTCAACGACTGCCTCATCCCTATTCGATTAGCCATGGGGCTTAAATAGCTGTCCGCCTGTGCAGCTCGCTCAACCCAGCCTGCCAACGTATTGGAGCTCATCGTAGTGAGATAGGATTGTGAGGGAAGAGTGAATTTTCTGCCGCCGTAAGGAACTTTAATTCACTGCCATCCTGAGAACCAATCTCGTGCGTGGCGGGTAGCTAGGCGTGCCGAGGATCTAATCGCGCGTACCGGTGCTCGCCGGGCGGATCCATGTCTGCTCCGCGCCCAGCCGCCGCCATGGGGTCCACCGTCGCAGATCCACCTCGAGACGAGGTCGTTCTTCTGCGCTTTATCCACCCCGGTGAGAAGCTTCCTTCGAAATTCTCCCTTGTCTCTGTTACGATTTGAGCTCGTTACTGTCGATTTCGTGCACCTGAGGCTCGGTGGTCACTCGCCGTTACTGAGGATCCGTGCCTCACTATGGCTGGGCGGGTTATCACAACAATCCACGGTGTATCACCCCCTATCCGGTTCGCGTTCGACTGAACTTCGTGTAGCACCTCCCGAATCGACGTTGGGTCGTCGGGTGATGGATGGAGCTGCCCCGGCAATGGCGATCGCCGTGGTCCGCTTGGACTCCACTGCTGGCGTGTTCCTAGGAGGAAGAGAACGCCTGGTTTGCAGATCAGTGAGATGGCGGTGTGGGATCGCCTTCTCCCTCAACGAAATTAGTAAAGGAGTTTATCCACTGCGCCAGCCTGTAGCTTTCCCGTCGCGTGCGCCATTGGCAGAGGAGGAGAAAGAATGGCGTCGCCGCTGTGTTCGTGTGCGGAAGGTTGATGGCGAGTTGGTAGCCATCCATCATGTTTTGAACGGCTGGGATTAGGCCCCGCGTATCCTTTTGCGTTGATTCAATCTGGAACGTCGATCTAGATTGGGCGGACCGAGTTAGATCCAGGGTAATAAAATCCTCACCATTGAAGTCGGATTCAACGGTTAGATTCGTGTGCTGGTTCGTGGCCGGCTAGATTTAATCCTGTGCGCATACCTTAGATCAGACGGCCGTGGTCGCTCCATACCCCTTCGTGGGTGCATTTTGTTAAAGAGTCCTCGGGAAATAAGAGAATCAACCCGCCGTCCATCGTAACAGTGCACTGAGTCTTAGGAATTCTTCTGGTTTAGCCCCTGCACTTTTCGATAAATGAGGCCCAGTCCAGAACATAATAAAAATCAGGGAAATTGAATTATAAAAGGATTTTTAATAGGAAAATAATTGCTAGAACTTTATAAATTCATAGAAAATTCATACTAACTCCAAATTACTCCATTCCAGTTCCTAAAATTTTATAATTTTATTGTCTATCACTTAGTGTCTCTGTTATGTCATGAAAACAGTAAGAAATTTATTTATCACTTAATCCTATTTAAAGCACATAAAACCTTTGAAAATGCATAACTTAAAATCTATAACTTAGAAAATTATGATTCCAGTTCCTAGGATTTTATTTTAATATGTATAATATCTCTGTGTATTTTGTATATATGTTTGGTGTAATGTTAATTTCTCTATATGCACTGTGCTTGTTTGTATTGTGGCGAGTAGAAGAGCCCGTGGCTGAGGATCCTGGTGAGCAGCAGGTTGAAGTAGCTGAGCAGGAGCTCATTGAAGGCAAGTTGTGCCCTTGACCACTTTCTACCCAATAATGTTCTTTAATATCACATACTCATGCATAGGTTAATTTTGATGGGACCCAATAGGTCACCCTAGATTGTTTATCTCATTACCTTGTTTACCCCTGAATCACTTGGGTAGTTTGCTATTGCTTATATGGTTTTGGGATAATCATTTATCACCTCTATGTTCCAATTCTTGTTGTTATTCTGTTTATGTTCATATTGTTATCATTAATGTTAATTGGAACATAGAGCTTAACTTGAGAACCACGTGCCACCACAAGGGTGGAATGGGACGCCCTTGGCTGACTAATTAGGAAAGCTAGTGGAAGACTACCTTACCCGAAAGGGGCAAGGGCAGTAGGGGAGAGGTTAGTGCGGGGAGGTCCCTGGTTGATTTTGCTGCGATGGCTATCAGCCAGGAACCCTTTACTGGATCTTCCCATAAACTGTAGCGGGTTTTCGGAAGCTAGTGGAACTTTGTAAAGGCCTCGTAGTGTTGCCCTGCCGTGCTTCCTAGGTAGAGGTATATGGGGAGTCACGACCCCTTGGCAGATGGGTAACATGACTTGTGGGTAAAGGGTACAACCTCTGCAGAGTGTAAAACTGGTATACTAGCCGAGCTCACGGTCACGAGCAGCTCAGGACTCTCTGATGTTTAATTATGGAACTTAAATTCAATTTTGTCATTTGCATTGCATGGGTTTGTTATTAATTTTGTTCTATTACTTTACTTATGGTTTGGTATTTACTCACACTTAGTAACTGCTAATAAAATTTTGACCAACTACTTAAAAGCAATGCTCAGCTTTAACCCCTATCATTGATTAGCCTTACACATCACATGATCTCACACCTTTGTGAGTTTATGTCCACTGGTTCCCCACAACTTGTTGAGCTATGATCATGTGTGAGCTCACCCTTGCTGTCTCACACCCCCCCCCCCCCCCACAGGAGAAGATCAGGTGGTTTCAAGTGGAGTCAAGTATCGAGGAGTTTGATCTGATCTAGGTGGCGTTTCCCAGTCGACATTTGCGCCGACGATCCTTAGTTCGTTTTATCTTTATTACTTTATTTTGTAATAAGTCTTCCGCTATGTAATAAATACTCTGATGATTTATGACATTTATCTCTATACACTCTGTTATTATATATGTTGTCTTCTTGGCGCATGTATGAGATGCACCTGGCTTTGTTCATTAAAGCCGGGTGTTACATCTACCCTAGGATAGGGAACACCTCACTACCTACCCCTTTTTGTTCAACCTATGATTACTCTGCTACATATGTTTGGTGTATTGTTCCTTTGTTAATCCACAAATGTGTCAACATTTCCTTGTGAGTCATCCATTCCTATTGACTTGTCCTCTTATGCAGAGCCATTTTCCCATGCTGCTTCTACACTAGAGTTGTCTCTTAGATGTAGTCATTGTCTTCATCAGCCTACTGTTTGGTATTCTCCTTCAGCTTTTGTGACCATTGCTCTTCGTGAGCCGGCCTCTTATCGCGATGCGATGGTTGAGGAGATCGCTGCTCTAGAGCGGAATAGCACATGAGAGCTCGTCCCTTGTCCACCACGTGTTCGTCCTATCACATGTAAGTGGGTTTATAAGGTTAAGACCCACTCAGATGGTTCTCTTGAGCACTATAAGGCTCGATTGGTTGCTCATGGTTTTCAGCAGGAACATGGTCACGATTATGATGAGACTTTTGCTCAGGTTGCTCACATGATGACTATTCACACTCTTCTTGTTGTGGCCTTTATTTGTGAGTGGTCCATCTCTCACCTTGATGTCAAGAATGCCTTTCTTAATAGTGAGATGCGTGAAGAGGTCTACATGCAGCTATCGCCTAGGTATTCTGTTCCTGAGGGTATGGTTTGTCATCTTCGTCGCTCTCTTTATGGTCTCAAGCAAGCTCCACGAGCTTGGTTTCAGTGCTTTGCGTCTGTGGTCACTACTACTGGGTTTTCTGACAGTGCTCATGATCCTGCGCTTTTTGTGCATACTTCATCTCGTGGTCAGACTCTTCTCCTTCTTTATGTTGATGATATGATCATCACATGAGATGATCCTGAGTATAATTCCTTTGTTAAGACACATCTTATTGAACAGTTCTCATGTCTGATCTTGGTTCTCTTCATTATTTTCTTGGGATAGAGTTTTCCTCTTCATCTGAGAGTTTTTATCTGTCTCAAGAGAAGTACATTCTAGATCTTCTTGATCGGGCCTCTCTTATTGATTAGTTGACAGTTGACACCCCTATGGAACTCAATGTTCATCTTCGTGCTACGGATGGTGAACCTCTTGAGGATCCTACTCGTTATTGCCACATTGTTGGGAGTCCTGTTTACCTTGGTGTTACTCGTCCTGATATCTCATACTCTATACATATTCTTAGTCAGTTTGTTTCCACCTCCACTCAACTTCACTACAGTCACTTGTTCTGGGTTGTATGTTATCTTCGTGGGACTATCTCTCGCCGTTTGTTCTTTCCTCGATCCAACTCTTTACAGCTCCAAGCATATTGTGATGCTACTTGGCCTAGCGATTCCTCTGACAGTCGTTCTCTTTCTGCCTATCGTGTTTTTCTTGGTGGTTCCCTCATTGATTGGAATACTAAGAAACAGGTAGCAGTTTCTCGTTCGAGTGCAGAGGCTGAGTTACGTGCTATGGCTCTTGTGACTGTGGAGGTTACTTGGTTGCGGTGGTTGCTTGAGGATTTTGGTTACGTGCTATGGCTCTTTCCCTCGAGTGTCGCCATCCCTGACCATGGTGCCTGCTCCATGCACAGGCGGGAGGTAGACAGTGAACCCTGACATCTAGGGCCCACTGTTAGCCTCCCCGCGCCGCCCCTCCTTCCCCCACTCTAGGTCACTGACCAAAGGGCACCGCCCGCCAGCGCAGCCCCTGTGCTTCACCACACCCACATCCACCCCGTACCGCTGACCTGCTGGCCCGCCGCACCAAGGCCCCCTGTCAGCCACCACTCACTCACCGCCCACTTGAGCCGTTGGCCCACGGGCCCCATGCATCAGCACCGCGCGCACCACGCTTGCCTTGGCCCGGCCCATTTACGTGTCAAGCACCGGGGAAGCCCCACACGCCCACCCGCACGAGACCTAGGCCACGCTGGATCGATCATGCACCACCCTAGATCCCACGGGATCACCTATGCCCCGTCCGCGTAGCCCGCCGTATGGCCGGCCTCGACCGATGGCCGATCGCCACGTGTCCTAGCTGCGTCAGCGCCCACACGTTTTTGCGCCGAGGCCCCTGATCTTCTCTGAAATTGCGCGCATGTAGCCTGATTCTAGGAAAAAATCATTTGCTAGCCCCTGGGATCTATAGTTAATTGCAGAATAGCCCCTAGAGCTTGTAAACCTTGTAACTTTTGCATAAGATCTCTGATTTAAGTGATTTGAATTGCATACTATTCATGGTAATGTTGCCTACCAGTTAATAATGTGTTCTTTCACTGTCTTAATGTTTCATTTAAATAAATAATCCATGGTTTGAATTAGAGAGACTAGGTTCTTAATCAATAAAATTTGAGAATAAGGACCTAACATGTGCTCTAATCTTGAAACCTAGTAACACCCAGAGACTAATACCATCACTAAGTTAACCCCAATTGAATAATGTTACAATAATATAGATTTGGTTAGTGAGTAGTGCACCTCTTTGTATAGTGATCTACCCTAGGCTAGGGAACACCTCACTGCCTACCCCTTTTTGTTCAACCTATGATTACTCTGCTACATATGTTTGTGTATTGTTCCTCTATTAATCCACAAATGTGTCAGCATATCCTTGTGAGTCATCCATTCCTATTGACTTGTCCTTTTCCACAGAGCCATTTTCCCCTGCTGCTTCTACACCAGAGTCGTCTCTTATATGTAGTCACCGTCTTCATCAGCCTACTGCTCGGTATTCTCCTTCAACTTTTGTGACCATTTATCTTCGTGAGCCGGCCTCTTATCGTGATGCAATTCTTCATCAAGAATGACAGCATCCAGCTGCGATGATTGAGGAGATCGCTGCTCTAGAGCGCACTAGCACATGGGAACTCGTGTTCGTCCTATCACGTGTAAGTGGGTTTATAAGGTCAAGACCTGCTCATATGGTTCTCTTGAGCGCTATAAGGCTTGATTGGTTGCTCGTGGTTTTCAGCTAGAACATGGTCGCGGTTATGATGAGACTTTTGCTCTGGTTGCTCACATGATGACTATTCGCACTCTTCTTGTTGTGGCCTCTGTTCGTGAGTGGTCCATCTCTCATCTTGATGTCAAGAATGCCTTTCTTAATGGTGAGCTACATGAAGAGGTCTACATGCAGCCACCGCCTAGGTATTCTGTTCCTGAGGGTATGGTTTGTCGTCTTCGCCGCTCTCTTTATGGTCTCAAGCAAGCTCCACGAGCTTGGTTCTAGCTCTTTGCGTCTGTGGTCACTACGGTGGGTTTTCTGCCAGTGCTCATGATCCTGTGCCTTTTATGCATACTTCATCTCGTGGTCAGACTCTTCTCCTTCTTTATGTTGATGATATGATCATCACAGGAGATGATCCTGAGTATATTGCCTTTGTTAAGACATGTCTTAGTGAACAGTTTCTCATATGTTTGATCTTGGTTCTCTTTATTATTTTCTTGGGATAGAGTTTTCCTCTTCATCTAAGGGTTTTTATCTGTCTCAAGAGAAGTACATTCTAGATCTTCTTGATCGGGCCTCTCTTACTAATCAGTGTACAATTAACACCCCTATGGAACTCAATGTTCATCTTCGTGCTACGGATGGTGAACCTCTTGAGGATCCTACTCGTTATCGCCACATTGTTGGGAGTCTTGTTTACCCTAGTGTTACTCGTCCTGATATCTCATACTCTATACATATTCTTAGTCAATTTGTTTCCACCTCCACTCAACTTCACTACAGTCACTTGCTCTGGGTTCTACGTTATCTTTGTGGGATTATCTCTCATCGTTTGTTCTTTCCTCGATCCAACTCTTTACAGCTCCAAACATATTGTGATACTACTTGGCCTAGCGATTCCTCTGACAGTCGTTCTCTTTCTGCCCATCGTGTTTTTCTTGGTGGTTCCCTCATTGATTGGAATACTAATACAGGTAGCAGTTTCTCGTTCGAGTGTAGAGGTTGAGTTACGTGCTATGGCTCTTGTGACTACAGAGGTTACTTGGTTGCGGTGGTTGCTTGAGGATTTTGACGTCTCTGTTTGTATGTTGATTCCTCTTTTGTATGACAGTACATGTGCTATTAGTATTGCTCGTGATCCGGTAAAGCATGAGCTTACCAAGCATATTGGTGTTGACGCTCATTATACACGAGCACATATACATGATGGTGTTGTTTCTCTTCAGTACGTACAGTCAGAGCTTCAGCTCAGTTTCTCGTTCGAGTGCAGAGGCTGAGTTACGTGCTATGGCTCTTGTGACTGTGGAGGTTACTTGGTTGCGGTGGTTGCTTGAGGATTTTGACGTCTCTGTTTGTATGTTGATTCCTCTTTTGTATGCGAGTACATGTGCTATTAGTATTGCTCGTGATCCGGTAAAGCATGAGCTTACCAAGCATATTGGTGTTGACGCTCATTATACACGAGCACATATACATGATGGTGTTGTTTCTCTTTGGTACGTACAGTCAGAGCTTCAGCTCAGTTTCTCGTTCGAGTGCAGAGGCTGAGTTACGTGCTATGGCTCTTGTGACTGTGGAGGTTACTTGGTTGCTGTGGTTGCTTGAGGATTTTGACGTCTCTATTTGTATGTTGATTCCTCTTTTGTATGACAGTACATGTGTGTCGGGTACCATAATTAGGGGTACCCCCAACACTCCTAATCGCGGCTGGTAAACACCCTCAGACCAACTGACGGGCGCGGTTCAAGTCAAGGCTTCATCTACCCAAGGGACGTGATCTCACCCGAGCCCAGCCACGGGCTAGAGCAGTAGTCCCAGACGTGTTCACGCCTCGCCCGAGGGCCTCCTCAGGCAGCGAGCGCCTCCTCGGCTCTCCCGAAGCCTGGCTCGGGCAGGCTTTGTTGTGAAGCAACCTTGGCCGGACCGCCTCACCAACCGACCGCTTCGCAGGCGCATTCAATGCAGGGGACGCCTGACGCCGTATCCTGACACACGCGCCTCAGTCGACCAGGCCGAAGTGACCGCAGTCACTTCACCCCTCTCTTTTACTGTCCGATATGACGGGAAAACAGCGCCGCTCGCCCTGCTCCGACTGTCGTGCCAACCACCTAGGCGAAGACTGACAACAAGTCACGATCAACCACCAAGTTCGACCTCGGGCGCAACAGGAAGCTCCGCCTCGCCCGACCTCAGGCTCCGGCCTCGGGAGGAGGTCTCCGCCTCGCCCGACCCTCGGACTCGGCCTCGACCTTGGTCTCGGGAGGAATCGCGTCCTCGCCCGACCCCGGCCTCGGCCTCAAGAGAAGTCTCCGCTTCGCTTGACCTTGGGCTCGGACCGACCGCGCCAACAAGGGATACATCATTACCCTATCCCTGGCCTGCTCAGGCTACAAGGAACAAGACCGGCGTCCCATCTGGCTTACCCCGGTGACGGGTAATGATGGTGCCCCGCGTGCACCATGACGCTGGTGGCTCTCAGCCCCTTACAACAGTAAGGAGACATCATCAGGATCCTTGTCGCACTGCCAGCTGTGCTCCTACAGGACTCAGGCGCTCCTCCGACGGCCACGCTAACACGTGTACAGGGCTCAAGCTCTCCCCCGATAGCCACGTTGGCATGTACGCAAGGCTTAGGCATCTCTCTGCCGGACACGTTAGCGCATAGCTACACCCCGCATTGTACGTCTGGACCCTCTCCTTGCGTCTATAAAAGGGAGGTTCAGGGCCATCTTGGAGGGGGGTTCGCGCAGGGAAGGAGCGAACGAACAGGCTCCCTCTCACTCTCTCTCTCTCCCTCTAGCGACATGCTTGTAACCCCTACTACGAGCGGCACCCCTGGTGCAGGATAATACAAGGCTTGTCCCACCTCTTGTGTTCCATCCCACGCCAACCCATCTAGGCAAGGGCACGCAGCGACAATCTCACTCGTCGGTCCAGGGACCCCCCGGGTCCGAAACGCCGACAGTTGGCGCGCTAAGTAGGGGCCTGCTGTGTGTTAACGAACACCTTCCCGTTGAGTTCTAGATGGGGAGTCTTCATCAACCTCTTCAGCCTGGGACGGTGCTCCGCTTCGGGAGTCTCGAGTTCATGTCCCTCGACGGCAGCTACGACATGGTACTCCTCCCCTCTCGGCGCGACGACAACGACGGTCTTCGACTCGCTCGGCGGCGGCGAACTCGGCGACAGCATCTCCCCGCGGCAGAAGAGGAGCACTCTGGTCGTCCCCGCCACCCTCCTCGCCGGAGGAGGCGGAGACGGGGCAACCATGGCCACGCAGGAGGCGGCACCTTCTTGACTGTCGCACCAGAGTGAGTCGACGACGCCGGCACTCCCCGCGGGACATGTCGGGCATTGTCCTCGCACCTGAGACGACGGCGGGTGTCACTTCCCCGCAACGTGTCGACCCCAAGCGAACTGATGACGCCAGCACCCTCGCAAAGGATCTGCTGGGCGTTACCCTTGTACCTGAGATGACGGTGTGCTCCGCCCCCGACGCGACTTCACCACCGTCCATCGACCAAGAGGTACCGTCCGTTTTCCATCCCATACCCTTTCGATTCAGCTTCGATCCACCTAGCGACCCCGCTATGGTGAGCGCCTTCGTAAAGGCGTATCCAAACCTTCCGGGGTACCATATGTGGTCGACCTGGGACCGACTGACAGCCGTCTCAACCTTCGGGCCGGCGGGTTCCGAGGAAGAGGATGACCCCGACTTCGGTTGGGAATTCTCTGGCCTCAGTGACCTCGGTGCCATGCGGGACTTCATGTCCGCATGTGACCACTGTCTCTCCGATTGTTCCAACGATGGCTACGGCCTTGACGACGAGGGTCACGGCCCAAGTCGCGAATGTTTCCATGTCGATCAAGGAGATCACAATGAAGGCAACCACCTCGGTATGCCGGAGGTTGACGATCCCCCTGGGCCCGCATCTCGCGTTGACATCCCACGGGAGCTAGCTGTGGTCCCAGTTCCTGCGGGGAGTCGGGACATACAGCTCGAGCAAATCTGTGAGATGCAGGCCCGGGTCAACGGGGAAGCAGGCCAGCTTGTGCAGCTCCGACAGAACATCGAGCAGGAGTGGGCAGGCCGAACACTCGCCGGAGGAGCCTGTCATCGAGCCTAAGACGTCCAGCGCCGCATCATCGACAATGTCAGGGCAGCGCTGCCCCCGGCCGTCAGCGGGTCTGGCCAGGAACTAGCTGCAGCGACGATGCTACTTCAAGCCATGCCGGAGCCATCCACCACCGAGGGACGGCATGTCCAGGGCGAACTCAAGGATCTCCTGGAAGGCACCACAGTTCGACGAGCCGAGAGCTCCGCCTCCCGGAGGTGAGCTGACCCCTCGGAGCATCACGCGGTGTCCTCCCGACGCATGCGGGAAGCCTCGGTCCATCCCGAGCGCATGCAGGACGAGGCGCCTGCTGCCCGGGATCGCCTCAGCAACGAGCACCACCATCTCGACCGTCGAACCCACCTCGACGAGAAGGTGCACCAAGGCTACCATCCCAGGCGTGGGGGACGCTGCGACAGCGAGGAGGATCACAGCCCCTCGCCCGAAACACCCGGTCCGCGAGTCTTCGGCTGGGCCATTGTAACACTCAAGTTGTATACCAAGAGTAATAAAGAGAGTTCCTCATTTTGTGTGTTTCATTTGCATCATAAAAAGAGCACCTATGTAATTGAGAGTGACTAAATAAAACAATTATTCTAAAACAAAGAAAAAAATGCATTTGTTGGAGTTTTATGTGTTGTGCATTAAATAAAACCATAATGATAAAAAAATGATAAGGTAATAATTATTGGAAGCTTGATTAAGCCACATTGAAAACTAGGGTTTAAAGGAAGAAGAGAAATGTTATGAAAATAAAGAAAATAATGTAAATATATTCCAAAAATTTGTATTTCATATTCCAGAATATGATTTGACAACAAATGTGCACAAGGGTTGAAAACTAAATTCAAATTCAAATTTAAAAGAAAGAAAGCAGAAAAACATAAAAGAAAAGGAAAAACCCTGCTGTTGGGCTTCGGCTGCGAAATTCGGCCCACCAAGGAAAGCCATCCGCGCGGCCCATTCTAACCTCCACGCGCGCTCGGATCCGGAGCCTCCGACAGCGCGGTCCCACCTTGTCAGCCGCCACCAGCACTGTCTTGCCCGCGCCGCTCTCTTCGCCTCCGTCACTGGTTCTTCGGTCCCACTTGTCATCTCGCTGCTCGCGACAACGAACCGCGCGGGAAGCTCGCCACCATTGCCGGAATCGGGCACGTCGTTATCCCTATCCCGAGCCGAGTCTTCGGGGGATAAGTAGGGATACCCCCTCTTCCCCTCCCTTACCTCCATTACCTCCCTGCGCGTCCACCGTGACAAAAGCGCCACCGTCTGTGCCGGCTCCAAGAGTGTCGCCGCCACCAAGAGAGAGAGCAGAGCGCAGAGAGAGAGGAATTAGCGCCGTCGCTGGCCCTGTGAGTCTCGTCGTGCGTCGGGAATTGATCTGGGGACCTCCCTGCCGTGAATTGGCGGCCGGAGCCCTCGGGATTCGTCGCCGTGGCGCGAGCACCGCCGCGCGTCCGCCAAACTCCGTGGGGCGGTTCGTCCATTGCCGGAAGCTAGGTAAGAATCCCTCCATTGTGTTCGCTATCATCTCGGCCACGCATAGGAGCTTTCGGATCGGAGGATTTGTGCGTATGTGTGCGATTGGGGTTCACCGGAGTCTATGCGCCGCCGTGTATCCGCCCTACTCCGTGGCCAGGGCGGTAGCGTTAGTCGAACATCAAATTGGGGGCTCTATCGGGTTCGCACTACCTTTGGCTTAGTGTGGCTCGGTTGGATTGGAAACTCGGGCGGGTTTGCGGCCGATTGCATGGCGCTCCGGCGAGCGGGACGCCGAGGGAGCGGGCGCCGTCGCGCTCGGCATCCAGGGTAGAAGAAGGCTTGCGCGCCGTTGATCTTTTGTTGAACGGCTGCGATTAGAAGTAGCGTACCCCTTCGCCGCGTTGGATCGTGACCGTCGGATGGTAGATCGATGACCAGCGGTGGTTCGGGATCTCATTAAATCGGGAGCGTCGATCTTGGATCGAACGGTTCGGAGCGCGTACCGGTTCATTTATAGCGCCATCTAATCAGGACCCTTGATCTCAGATCCGACGGCCTATATCACCCCGTACCCCTTCGCGGGTGCTTTTTGCTTAAGAGACCCTAGACTTCTAAGAAATCAACCCGCCGTCCTATTTTCGCTGTTTTCTGTGTCTGGGCCGACTTACACCGAGACCCCTGCGCTTTTTAGTATTCGAGGCCCAGTCCTGGGAATATTAAAAACAGAGAATTTATATTAGAAATTCGTTTTTAATACAAAAACAATTCTAGAAATTTGTATAATTCATAGAAAATGCATTTTAGCTCCAAATTGAGTCATTCCAATTCCTAAAATTTTGTAATAATATTCTCTATCATTTAGAATCACTGTTTTGACATGAACTCTGTTAGAAAATTAATTTATCATCTAATCCTATTATAATCACCTTAAATCTTAGAAAATTCATAACTTAAATTCTATAACTCCAAATTCAGTGATTCCAGTTCCTATGATTTCATTTTAATGTGTAGATTTTTACTGTATATTTCATTCATCTGTTTGGTGTGATGTTGATTTTGGCTATACTATGTATGTATTGTGTTGATGCGAGTAGACGAGCAAGCTACTGTGGAAACTGAGGTTCAGCAAGTAGAAGTAGCTGAGCAGGAGCTCATTTCAGGCAAGTTGTGCCCTTGATCACTTACTTTTCCCAGCCATGTTCTTATTAATTTTAATGATCTGCATAGGTTAATTTTGATGGGAGCCTTTATGTTACTCCAGTTTTGGTTACCTCTATACCTTGTTCACCCCTGAAATATTTTTGGGTAGTACTTGCTATTGCTTTATGTGGATTGGGTATGGAGATTCATTATTCATGATTATTCTGTTATTATCTTGTTATTATTATTGTTCATGTTAAGATCATTAAATTAATGGGAACATGGAGCGACCACCCGGGAAAACAGTGCTACCACAAGGGTTTAATGGGACGCCCTTGGCTGACTAATTAGGAAAGCTAGTGGAAGACTACCTTACCCGAAAGGGGCAAGGGCAGTAGGGGAGAGGTCAGTGCGGGGAGGTCCCTGGTTGATTTTGCTGCGATGGCTGTCAGCCAGGAACCCTGTACTGGATCTTCCTATAAACTGTAGCGGGTTTTCGGAAGCTAGTGGAACTTTGTAAAGGCCTCGTAGTGGATCCCTAGCCATTCACCTCGGTAGTGTCTAAGGGCCTTGCAAACCCAGGCGACATGGGATACACGACTTGTGGGTAAAGATGCGCAACCTCTGCAGAGTGTAAAACTAGTATACTAGCCGTGCTCACGGTCAAGAGCGGCTCGGACCCTCACATGATTAACTATGGAACTTAAGTTTAATTTGACATTTGCATCGCATTTGGGATTATTTTACTATCACTGTCCTTTATTATTGTTAAGGTTTGGTATTTACTTTCACTTAGTAATTGCTAATAAAATTTTGACCAACTTATAAAAGCAATGCTCAGCCTTATCCTTTATTTCATTGATCAGCCTTACACTACTTGAACTCCCACCTTTGGTGAGTTCATGCCACATTATTCCCCACGACTTGTTGAGCTATGAACGTATGTGAGCTCACTCTTGCTGTCTCACACCCCCCCCCAGGAGAAGAACAGGTGGTTGAAGAGGAGCCGCCCAACACCGAGGAGTTCGATCTGATCTAGGTGGCGTTTCTCAGTCGACATTGGCGCCATCGATCCTTAGTTCGTTTTATATTTATCTTTATTTTGTAATAAGACTTCCGCTATGTAATAAGTACTCTGATGTTTTATGACATTTATCTCTATACACTCTGTTATTATATATGTTGTCTTCTTGGCGCATGTATGAGATGCACCTGGCTTTGTTCCTTAAAGCCGGGTGTTACAGAAGTGGTATCAGAGGAATGTTGACTGTAGGACGAAACCTAGATAGAAATGGACAAACCCTTACCTACTTATCTCATTCTGATTCATTCTACACTCACCTTACTCTGATTCTTTCTACACTTATCTTGATCCTGTCTCACCTTCTACTGTTCTACTCTGATCATTCTTACCTTTTCTACTCTGAGACAAGATGGATTTCAAACCTTGGAATCCCTACCCCTATGACATTTTAAGAGATAGGAAGCCTAAGACAAAATTAAAACTATTTTCTCTATTAAAAATATTGGTTGATTGTTCTGATGATCAATGCCTGATTTGCTTCTTTGATTGATTGGAATAGTATAGATGGACATTTTAGCATGTACCACTATAAGGTATCGAATTAGCTATAGTAGGTGAAATATTAATCTGCTTAGCTAATAAATCCCCCAAAGTAACATGATTGTAATTACTGCCTTGTCTACTGCTCTTTCTTACCATATGTATCTAACTCAGATGGTCAATACCAGGAGGGGTGGTGGAATTGACTTGCCTCCTAACCAACACACTCGAAGACAACCTCAGCCACAGCCTGCAGAGATGAATCCTCCCAATCCTCCACCAGGCGGAGTTGACCCACTGGTTGCTGCTCAGATGGCGGTGATGCAGCAAATGGCAGACACTATGGCTGATATGCGTGCCCAGATGCAACAAGAACGTGTAATACCCAATTTGTAATTTGCAAGAACTAATATCAAAGGGAGAAACAAGTTCACTTTATCTATGTGGGAATTTAAACTTTTGTGCCATCACATGTGAACACCATATTTTAAAACCCATAATTATAAAATATATGTCACTAAATCATTGCATCATGCTGAGATTTTTATTTTGTGTACATTTTGTGACTATATAAATAGGATGTGACAAGAAAAATATTAAAATCCCAAAGTGGAACTTGAATATAAAAGAAATTCTAGAATGTAGAAGTGGATAAAGAAAAGAAAAAGTGTGGTTTTCATAAACGAAAACATTTTAGCATAAATAAATAAATTGAACAAGTATGTTTTACTGGAATTTCCTAAATGTGCATTTGAATTTTAATTCGAATTTGGAGATTTAAATTAGAAAACAACAAAGAAAATAGAAATAAAGAAAAAAAGGGAAAACCAATGGGGCTTATCAGCGTTTGGGCTGAATTCGGATCCCTAGTCCCGGCCCACTAAACCTACTCCCGCGCGGCCCACCATTGCGCCCGCCCTTCACGCTTGGCTCGCTGTCGAGCTAGCCCCACCGGTCGGCCAGTATTGCTCGCTTGAGCCACTGCCTGGTGGACCCCTTATCCTCTCGCCGGCATTTTCTTCACCCAACAGAAACGTCGCATGGGGCGCCGCCACGATCGCCGAGTCTTCGGCCGCTGCAATCGCGCACTCTCATTCTTAATGAACTAGCCGAACCATCGCAACCGTCTTCCTCCTCGTCCTCGCTCGCGAGCGCCGCGTTTGCCAAATCCCTCCGTACCACCAGACACCGAAATCCACCACCATTGGCGGCACTCCGCCATGGGCTCTTATGACCGCCAATACCACTAGTGAGATCCGCCATGGAGCTCATCTGACCTTCTTCATGGTGCCCTGGATCCCCTCCTGTGCCGCGCCTAAGCCCTGGACATCGCCGTGTCCGACCCAACCGTCTGAGATCCGGCGCGCCGCCAGTCTCCATGGACAACCACACCGATGCCTCCAAACGCGGTAAGACCCCCATCACCCGATTCGTCGTGCGCTTGCGATCATGAGCTTTGGATTGGCGAGTCTGTAGCGCGTGCTTGGGGGAGATGGAGTGTGCGCCGGCGTGTGTCCATCGCGGGTGATGGCGCGCCGCCGTGGCGTGTGGTCGGAGGATGAGGACGAGCTCGTGGCCCTTGGATTCTGAGGTGACGGTGAAGATTTTGCCTGGAGTACGGCTCGGCTAGGAAGTATGGTTGGCCGTCGATTTTGTATGTAACGGCTCAGATTAGAAGACAATACCCCCTCGCGCGATCTAGATCAGGACCGTTGAATTTTGATCTGATGGGTTGGATCGGATCATGCCTAAATAAAACCCACGCTGTTGGATCTTTATCCAACGGTGACTATTGCGTACCCGTTCAGTGGAGTCCTGGTCTAATCTGAGCCATCCATTTAAGATCGAACGACTCACAGTGCCCCGTACCCCTTCGTAGTGGACTTTTTGCGTAAGAACCCCTCTGGATTCCCTAAATTGAACCCGCCGTCCACATGGGGATTCGTCTGAGTCCTGGAATATTTTGCGCAGAGCCCCTTATGCTTTTTAGTTATCGAGGCTCAGTCCAGTGCTGTTTTAAATTCAATAATTGAATTGGAAAATAGATTTTTAATACAAAAATAATGGTAGAAACTTGTATAAATCATAGAGAATTCATATTAAATCCTTTTCAGTCCATTCCAGTTCCTATAATTTTATAATAATATTGTTCATCACATAATAACACTGCTATAACATGGAAATCATACTAGAATTGATTACTCAATTAATCTTGTATCAAATACTTAAAACCTTCGAAAATTCATAACTCCTCCGTTTTAACTCCGATTTGATCCGTTCAAGTTGCGTGAGTCTCGTAGAAATGCGTAGATCATTATTACGCAATATATTCTTATGTTTGGTGTGATGTTAATTTTATCTATACCATGTTTGCTTGTATTGCTACGACTAGCGCGAGGACACGTGTCATCTGAAAAGCAAGTTGGTACCTGGATTCTCAAGTGCCAGGCAAGTTGTGCCCTTGACCACTTTTTACCCAACAATGTTCTTTAATATCACTTATCCATGCATAGGTTAATTTTGACGGGACCCAATAGGTCATCCTAGATTGTTTATCTCTTTACCTTGTTCACCCCTGAATCAATTGGGTAGTTTGCTATTGCTTTATATGGTTTTGGGATAATCATTTATTACCTCTATGTTCCAATTCTTGTTATTATTCTGTTTATGTTCATATTGTTATCATTAATGTTAATTGGAACATAGAGCTTAACTTGAGAACCACGTGCCACCACAAGGGTGGAATGGGACGCCCTTGGCTGACTAATTAGGAAAGCTAGTGGAAGACTACCTTACCCGAAAGGGGCAAGGGCAGTAGGGGAGAGGTCAGTGCGGGGAGGTCCCTGGTTGATTTTGCTGCGATGGCGGTCAGCCAGGAACCCTTTACTGGATCTTCCCATAAACTGTAGCGGGTTTTCGGAAGCTAGTGGAACTTTGTAAAGGCCTCGTAGTGTTGCCCTGCCGCGCTTCCTAGGTAGAGGTGTATGGGATTCGCGACCCCTTGGCAGATGGGTAACATGACTTGTGGGTAAAGGGTACAACCTCTGCAGAGTGTAAAACTGGTATACTAGCCGAGCTCACGGTCATGAGCGGCTCAGGACTCTCTGATGTTTAAATTATGGAACTTAAATTCAATTTTGTCATTTGCATTGCATGGGTTTATTATTAATTTTGTTCTATTACTTTACTTATGGTTTGGTATTTACTTATACTTAGTAACTGCTAATAAAATTTTGACCAACTACTTAAAAGCAATGCTCAGCTTTAACCCCTATCATTGATTAGCCTTACACATCACATGAACTCACACCTTTGTGAGTTGATGTCCACTGGTTCCCCACAACTTGTTGAGCTATGATCATGTGTGAGCTCACCCTTGCTGTCTCACACCCCCCCCCACAGGAGATGATCAGGTGGTTCAGGAGGAGCCGCCTAACACTGAGGAGTTCGACCTGATCTAGGTGGCGTTTCCCAGTCGACATTGGCGCCGACGATCCTTAGTTCGTTTTATATTTATCTTTATTTTGTAATAAGACTTCCGCTATGTAATAAGTACTCTGATGATTTATGACATTTATCTCTATACACTCTGTTATTATATATGTTGTCTTCTTGGCGCATGTATGAGATGCACCCGGCGTTGTTCTTTAAAGCCGGGTGTGACAGAAGTGGTATCAGAGGAAATGTTGACTGTAGGACGAAACCTAGATAGAAATGGACAAAACCCTTTCCTACTTACCTTACTCTGATTCTCTCTATACTTATCTTGATTCTGTATCACCTTCTACTGTTCTACTCTGATCATTCTTATCTTTTCTACTCTTAGACAAGATGGATTTCACACCTTGGAATCCCTACCCCAATGATATTTTTAAGAGATAGGAGGCCTAAGACCAAACCAAAACTATTTTCTCTATTAAAAAAAATGTTGGTTGATTGTTCTGATGATAAATGCTTGATTTGCTTCTTTGATTGATTGCAACATTATAGTTGGGCATTTTAGCATGTACCACTATAAGGTACTGTATTAGCTTTAGTAGGTGACACACTAATCTACTTAGCTAATAAGTCCCCCAAAGTAACATGATTGTAATTACTGCCTTGTCTACTGCTCTTTCTTACCTTATGAATCTAACTCAGATGGTCAATACCAGGAAAGGAAAGATTATCACGCAACAGCAAACAGAAATGAATCCTCCAAATCCCCCACCTGTTGAAACCGAGCAAGTGATCGCAACCCAAAGGCTGGTAATACAGCAATTGACAGACATGATGACCGAAATGCAAAGCCAGATAAGACAAGAACGCGAGGAAATACGTCAGGCCCGTCTGGAGATACAGCAAGAAATAAGGCAATCACGGTTGGAGAGACAACGACAAGAGCAACCACCATCTCCACCACCACCAGCTCCACCAAGCTACATAAACATATATATAAATTACTACTATTTGTAAGATCTACATGTTCCTTTAGTTAGTATTCGGTATGATACCATTTTAGGAGGAATAAAAAGGTCTATTTGTCCCCATGTGTTGCTAATAAAATTATGCGTCATGCTGAGATTTTGGGTTTGTGCAAATGTGTTGGACAATATGAGAAAACCCATGAGAGTAATTACACCTAAAAGGCCTTAATGATGTCACTGTGAAGAACAAGTTTCCATTACCCCGCATTGAGGATTTATTTAGTCGGATGAGAAGTGCAAGCGTATTCTCGAAGATTGATCTCCGATCGGGTTACCATCAAATGAAGATTAGACCATCAGATATTCCCAAGACGGATTTCTCGACTCGATATGGATTATATGAGTTCATCGCAATGTCGTTTGGATTAACTAATGCACCAGCTTATTTTATGGATTTGATGAATAAGATGTTTTTGGAGTATTTGGATAGATTCGTCGTGGTGTTCATCGACGATAATCTTATCTATTCTAAGAATGAGAGTGACCATGAAGAACATCTAAGGTTGGTGCTACAGAAGTTACGAGATGATCAACTCTACGCTAAGTTTAGCAAGTGCGAGTTTTGGATTAGCGAGGGGTCATTTCTTGGACATACCATTTCTAATGGAGGGATATCAGTGGATCCTGCTAAAGTCAAGGAGATAGTGGTGTGGAGCATACCCACTACGGTTACGGAAGACCGAAGTTTCTTGGGACTTGCAGGATATTATTGGAGATTTATTGAAGGATTTCCTAAGATTGCTAAGCTTATGACCTCGCTTTTGGTGAAGGAAAGAGAATTCAAGTGGGACGAGAAGTGCCAAGTATATATACGGATCATAAGAGTTTGAAGTATATATTCACTCAAAAGGATATCAACCTGAGGCAACGCCGTTGGTTGGAGCTTATTAAAGATCACGATTTGGAGATTCACTATCACCCGGGCAAGGCGAGATTTGGTTGTAGATGCCTTGAGTCGAAAGGAGCACGTTCATTCAGCTGTTGTTGCCCAGCTACCCGATGAGATTGATGAGGACTTTAGGGGACTTAACCTGGGGATAGTTACTCACACTAAAAGAGTTATTATTGATGTGGAAACTATTTTGGAGCAAGAGATCCGCAAAGGATAAATTGGTGATGCTAAGACACAAGAGATTGAGGATCAGATATGTGTCTCTGAGATTGAAAGCCTTCGTGAGACTATATTGAAGGAGGCCCATGACTTGGATTATTCTATTCATCCTGGTAGTACCAAGATGTATCAGGATTTGAAGCAGAAATACTAGTGGTATGGATTGAAGTGAGATATGGCTACACATGTGGCTATGTGCGATGTGTGTCAAAGAGTTAAGGCTGAACACCAGAGGCCAGCTGACTACTGCATCCACTATAGATACCAGAGTGGAAGTGAGAAGAGATTGATATGGACTTCCTTACTGGATTGCCTCGCACCTCGAAAGGATATGGTTCTATATGAGTTATTGTGGATAGACCGACCAAAGTGGCTCATTTCATCCCGGTTAAGACTACTTATAAGGGATCGCAATTGGCTAAGTTATACATGTCTCGGATTAAGTCTCTACACAATGTACCAAGGAAGATCATTTTGGATAAAGGATCACAGTTTACCCCCAGATTTTGGAAAAGTTTTCATGAGAATATGGATACGAAGTTGAATCATAGTTCGACCTACCTCATACTGATGGACAGACTGAAAGGACTAATCAAGTATTGGAAGAGATGTTGAGAGCTTGTGACCTTCAGCATGGTAGAAGTTGGGACAAGAGTCTACCTTGTGCTGAGTTCTCATATAATAATAGTTGCCAGGCCAGTCTAAAAAGATGTCACCGTTCAAGACTCGGTATGGCAGGAAATGTAGGACTCCTCTATTTTTGGACCAGACTACAGGAAGACAGTTCTTTGGGCCTGAACTTATTCAAGAGGCAAAGGAGCTGCGCTGATAATAGAAGAGGGCCACTGGAATTTGAGGAAGGAGATCATGTGTACCTCAAGGTTTCATCACTTCGTGGAATGAAGAGATTTAAAGTCAAGGGCAAATTGTTCCCTCACTTCATTGGACCATTTTGAGTTTTTAGGCGAGTTGGAGAGATGGCCTATCAACTCGAGCTATCTGATGATCTGTCTGATGTGCATAATGTATTTCATGTGTCTTAACTAAAGAAGTGTCTTCGTGTCCGTGAGGAACAGTTACCAATGGAAGAGCTTGGTGTTCAGGGTGATTTGACTTACACAGAGTACCCGATCAAGATTCTCAATACTTTGACACGAGTTACAAGAAATAAGGTGATAAAGATGTGCAAAATACAATGGAGTCACCATGGTGAAGATGAAGCAACGTGGGAAAGAGAAGAAGAGCTTCGCATAGATTTTCCCCACCTTTTCCCTCGTTCTTCTTAAATCTCGAGGACGAGATTATTTTTAAGGGGGGTAGGATTTGTAATACCCAATTTGTAATTTGCAAGAACTAATATCAAAGGGAGAAACAAGTTCACTTTATCTATGTGGGAATTTAAACTTTTGTGCCATCACATGTGAACACCATATTTTAAAACCCATAATTATAAAATATATGTCACTAAATCATTGCATCATGCTGAGATTTTTATTTTGTGTACATTTTGTGACTATATAAATAGGATGTGACAAGAAAAATATTAAAATCCCAAAGTGGAACTTGAATATAAAAGAAATTCTAGAATGTAGAAGTGGATAAAGAAAAGAAAAAGTGTGGTTTTCATAAACGAAAACATTTTAGCATAAATAAATAAATTGAACAAGTATGTTTTACTGGAATTTCCTAAATGTGCATTTGAATTTTAATTCGAATTTGGAGATTTAAATTAGAAAACAACAAAGAAAATAGAAATAAAGAAAAAAAAGGGAAAACCAATGGGGCTTATCAGCGTTTGGGCTGAATTCGGATCCCTAGTCCCGGCCCACTAAACCTACTCCCGCGCGGCCCACCATTGCGCCCGCCCTTCACGCTTGGCTCGCTGTCGAGCTAGCCCCACCGGTCGGCCAGTATTGCTCGCTCGAGCCACTGCCTGGTGGACCCCTTATCCTCTCGCCGGCATTTTCTTCACCCAACAGAAACGTCGCATGGGGCGCCGCCACGATCGCCGAGTCTTCGGCCGCTGCAATCGCGCACTCTCATTCTTAATGAACTAGCCGAACCATCGCAACCATCTTCCTCCTCGTCCTCGCTCGCGAGCGCCGCGTTTGCCAAATCCCTCCGTACCACCAGACACCGAAATCCACCACCATTGGCGGCACTCCGCCATGGGCTCTTATGACCGCCAATACCACTAGTGAGATCCGCCATGGAGCTCATCCGACCTTCTTCATGGTGCCCTGGATCCCCTCCTGTGCCGCGCCTAAGCCCTGGACATCGCCGTGTCCGACCCAACCGTCTGAGATCCGGCGCGCCGCCAGTCTCCATGGACAACCACACCGATGCCTCCAAACGCGGTAAGACCCCCATCACCCGATTCGTCGTGCGCTTGCGATCATGAGCTTTGGATTGGCGAGTCTGTAGCGCGTGCTTGGGGGAGATGGAGTGTGCGCCGGCGTGTGTCCATCGCGGGTGATGGCGCGCCGCCGTGGCGTGTGGTCGGAGGATGAGGACGAGCTCGTGGCCCTTGGATTCTGAGGTGACGGTGAAGATTTTGCCTGGAGTACGGCTCGGCTAGGAAGTATGGTTGGCCGTCGATTTTGTATGTAACGGCTCAGATTAGAAGACAATACCCCCTCGCGCGATCTAGATCAGGACCGTTGAATTTTGATCTGATGGGTTGGATCGGATCATGCCTAAATAAAACCCACGCTGTTGGATCTTTATCCAACGGTGACTATTGCGTACCCGTTCAGTGGAGTCCTGGTCTAATCTGAGCCATCCATTTAAGATCGAACGACTCACAGTGCCCCGTACCCCTTCGTAGTGGACTTTTTGCGTAAGAACCCCTCTGGATTCCCTAAATTGAACCCGCCGTCCACATGGGGATTCGTCTGAGTCCTGGAATATTTTGCGCAGAGCCCCTTATGCTTTTTAGTTATCGAGGCTCAGTCCAGTGCTGTTTTAAATTCAATAATTGAATTGGAAAATAGATTTTTAATACAAAAATAATGGTAGAAACTTGTATAAATCATAGAGAATTCATATTAAATCCTTTTCAGTCCATTCCAGTTCCTATAATTTTATAATAATATTGTTCATCACATAATAACACTGCTATAACATGGAAATCATACTAGAATTGATTACTCAATTAATCTTGTATCAAATACTTAAAACCTTCGAAAATTCATAACTCCTCCGTTTTAACTCCGATTTGATCCGTTCAAGTTGCGTGAGTCTCGTAGAAATGCGTAGATCATTATTACGCAATATATTCTTATGTTTGGTGTGATGTTAATTTTATCTATACCATGTTTGCTTGTATTGCTACGACTAGCGCGAGGACACGTGTCATCTGAAAAGCAAGTTGGTACCTGGATTCTCAAGTGCCAGGCAAGTTGTGCCCTTGACCACTTTTTACCCAACAATGTTCTTTAATATCACTTATCCATGCATAGGTTAATTTTGACGGGACCCAATAGGTCATCCTAGATTGTTTATCTCTTTACCTTGTTCACCCCTGAATCAATTGGGTAGTTTGCTATTGCTTTATATGGTTTTGGGATAATCATTTATTACCTCTATGTTCCAATTCTTGTTATTATTCTGTTTATGTTCATATTGTTATCATTAATGTTAATTGGAACATAGAGCTTAACTTGAGAACCACGTGCCACCACAAGGGTGGAATGGGACGCCCTTGGCTGACTAATTAGGAAAGCTAGTGGAAGACTACCTTACCCGAAAGGGGCAAGGGCAGTAGGGGAGAGGTCAGTGCGGGGAGGTCCCTGGTTGATTTTGCTGCGATGGCGGTCAGCCAGGAACCCTTTACTGGATCTTCCCATAAACTGTAGCGGGTTTTCGAAAGCTAGTGGAACTTTGTAAAGGCCTCGTAGTGTTGCCCTGCTGCGCTTCCTAGGTAGAGGTGTATGGGATTCGCGACCCCTTGGCAGATGGGTAACATGACTTGTGGGTAAAGGGTACAACCTCTACAGAGTGTAAAACTGGTATACTAGCCGAGCTCACGGTCATGAGCGGCTCAGGACTCTCTGATGTTTAAATTATGGAACTTAAATTCAATTTTGTCATTTGCATTGCATGGGTTTATTATTAATTTTGTTCTATTACTTTACTTATGGTTTGGTATTTACTTATACTTAGTAACTGCTAATAAAATTTTGACCAACTACTTAAAAGCAATGCTCAGCTTTAACCCCTATCATTGATTAGCCTTACACATCACATGAACTCACACCTTTGTGAGTTGATGTCCACTGGTTCCCCACAACTTGTTGAGCTATGATCATGTGTGAGCTCACCCTTGCTGTCTCACACCCCCCCCCCACACGAGATGATCAGGTGGTTCAGGAGGAGCCGCCTAACACTGAGGAGTTCGACCTGATCTAGGTGGCGTTTCCCAGTCGACATTGGCGCCGACGATCCTTAGTTCGTTTTATATTTATCTTTATTTTGTAATAAGACTTCCGCTATGTAATAAGTACTCTGATGATTTATGACATTTATCTCTATACACTCTGTTATTATATATGTTGTCTTCTTGGCGCATGTATGAGATGCACCCGGCGTTGTTCTTTAAAGCCGGGTGTGACAGAACGCCAGGAAATGCGTCAGGAAAGAGAAGACATACGCCAGGAGTTGCGCCAGGAGAGAGATGAGATACGCCAAGAAAGGAGGGCGCAACAACAACAGCTACAACAACAGCTTCAACAACAGCAGCAACAACAACAAGTGCCACTGCCTCCACCACCACCACCAGTTCCACCTCGTGATAAGCACCGGGAGTTTATGAGCCATAAGCCACCGACCTTCGCCAGTTCGCCAGATCCACTTGATGCAGATGATTGGCTGAAAGCAATTGAGAAGATGCTGAATATTGCACAATGCACCGACCGGGAGAAGGTTTTATATGCTTCTGGACGTCTGATTGGTCCTGCTGCTGACTGGTGGGATTCTTATACTGCTGCCCATGATGCTGCGGATAATATTACTTGGGCAGAGTTCAGTACGCAATTCAGGAACTACCATATTCCAGCTGGGATGATAAAGATCAAGAAGAAGGAGTTTCTGTCGCTGAAGCAAGGAAGTATGTCAGTCAGCGAGTACCGCGACAAGTTTATCCAGTTATCCAGATATGCCCCTGAAGAAGTTGCTGAAGACGAGAGGAAGCAGGAGCATTTCATTGAAGGACTTAATGGGCCACTGCAGTATGCTCTAGTGGCACACACATTTCCATCATTTCAGAGACTGCTGGATAAGGCCCTGGCTATTGAACACAAGCGTGTTCAGCTGGGAGATTTGAAGAGGAAGGCTATCTCACAAGGACAGGGTAGCAGTAGTGTTCGTCCGCGCTACAGTTCACCACAGAGTACACCGCCTCGACCAGGAGGACCACGCCCAGTTCAGCAATCACCACTGAGGACACCCACTCGACAGGCTACACCCTCTGGCACCCCGACGAAGTTTGCAGGACAGAGTCCGGGCACTCAATGTTTCAAGTGTGGGAAGATTGGCCATTATGCAAATGTCTGCCCACAGAGGATTGCTACTACTCCAGCTCAGAACAAGCAACAGACCCCTGGCAAGGGATATTCTATAGCCAGGGTGAATCAAGTCAGCGTTGATGATACTCCGGATGGAGGGGACCTCGTAATTGGTATGTTCTATGTTAATGCAATTCCTGCAACAATATTATTTGATTCTGGTGCTACACATTCATTCATGTCTGCTAGATATGCCAACACAAATGAAATACCACTGCTAAATATGAGAAAACCCCTGATAGTAATTACACCTAAAGGGCCTGTTGAGGCGAATCAAATGACACGTAGATTGACATTAACCATTATGGGTAGAGAATTTGGAGCTACTGCTATAATATTAGAGTCAAGCAGTATAGATCTGATCCTTGGTATGTCATGGCTGAGAAAGGCAAAGGCAGTTATAGCTTGTGGTAGAGGTACCATAGAACTCACTACCACTAAAGGAGAAAGATTTCAAGTTAATATTGCAGTAACCACCTCGTCCATGCGTGCAATGTTCTTTATGCCTGAGGAGTTTGTGGGTGACAACATCCGGGTGGTTAGAGATTTTCTGGACGTCTTTCCAGAGGAGTTACCAGGGATGCCACCTGATAGAGAAGTTGAGTTTGTTATTGATCTCTTACCTGGAACCGCCCCTATTTCTAAACGGCCATATAGAATGTCTATAGAAGAGTTGAAGGAACTGAAGAAGCAGTTGACGGAGTTACAAGAGGCTGGCTATGTTCGTCCAAGTTCCTCACCTTGGGGAGCACCGGTGTTATTTGTGCAGAAGAAGGATGGATCGCAGCGGATGTGTGTGGATTATAGATCTCTTAATGATGTTACGGTGAAGAACAAGTATCCGTTGCCCCGTATTGAGGATTTATTTGATCAGATGCGAGGTGCAAGAGTATTTTCGAAGATTGATCTCCGATCCGGTTACCATCAGATGAGGATTAGACCATCGGATATTCCCAAGACGGCTTTCTCGACTAGATATGGATTATATGAGTTTACTGTTATGTCGTTTGGACTAACCAATGCACCAGCTTATTTCATGAATTTGATGAACAAAGTGTTTATGGAGTATTTGGACAGATTCGTCGTGGTGTTCATCGACGATATTCTTATCTATTCTAAGAATGAGAGTGACCATGAAGAACATCTAAGGTTGGTGCTACAGAAGTTACGAGATAATCAACTCTACGCTAAGTTCAGCAAGTGCGAGTTTTGGATTGACAAGGTGCCATTCCTTGGTCATATTATTTCTAATGGAGGAATAGCTGTAGATCCTGCTAAGGTGAAGGAGATTATGGAGTGGAGAGTGCCCACTACAGTTATGGAGATTCGGAGTTTCTTGGGACTCGCAGGATATTATCGGAGATTTATTGAAGGATTTTCTAAGATAGCTAAGCCCATGACATCGCTTTTGGAGAAAGGAAAAGAATTTAAGTGGGATGAGAAATGTCAAGAGAGCTTTGATCAATTGAAGGAAAGATTGATGTCACCTCCAGTATTGATCATGCCAGATCTGCAGAAGGGATTTGACATTTACTGTGATGCATGTGGCCAAGGACTTGGATGTGTGCTTATGCAAGATGGTCATGTGATTGCCTATGCATCTCGTCAGTTGAGGAAGCATGAATTGAACTACCCCACTCATGACTTGGAATTAGCAGCAGTTGTGCATGCACTTAAGATTTGGAGACACTATATTATGGGAACTAAGTGCCAAGTATACACGGATCACAAGAGTTTGAAGTATATATTCACTCAGAAGGATCTCAACCTGAGGCAACGCCGTTGGTTGGAGCTCATTAAGGATTATGACTTGGAGATTCACTATCACCCAGGCAAGGCGAATTTGGTTGCAGATGCCTTGAGTCGGAAGGAGCATGTTCACTCCGCTTTCGTTGTCCAGCTACCTGATGAATTAGCAAAAGATTTTGAGAGACTCAACCTGGGGATTGTTACACATACAGAGGGAGTGACTATTGAATTGGAACCTACCTTGGAGCAAGAAATTCGTAAAGGTCAGGTTGGTGATGCTAAAATCCAGGAGATCAAGGATCTGATAACAGAGGGTAGAGGCCCGGAGTTCACAGAGGATGAGCAAGGCACGATATGGTTCAAGAATCGGATCTGTGTTCCCGATATTGATAGTCTTCGGGAAACTATATTGAAGGAAGCACATGATTCAGTTTATTCTATCCACCCTGGGAGCACTAAGATGTATCAAGATTTGAAGCAAAAGTATTGGTGGTATGGATTGAAGAGAGATGTGGCTGCACATGTGGCTATGTGCGATGTATGCCAAAGAGTTAAAGCTGAACACCAAAGGCCAGCCGGACTATTGCATCCACTAAAGATACCTGAGTGGAAATGGGAAGAGATTGGCATGGATTTTATTGTTGGACTACCCCGCACTCCAGCAGGATATGATTCTATATGGGTGATTGTGGACAGGCTAACTAAAGTAGCCCACTTTATTCCAGTGAAGACCACTTATTCAGGAGCTAAGTTGGCAGAGTTGTACATGGCACGGATAGTATGCCTGCATGGTGTGCCAAAGAAGATTGTGTCAGATCGAGGATCACAGTTTACCTCTCGATATTGGAAGAAGTTGCACGAGTCATTGGATACGAGATTGAATTTTAGCTCGGCTTACCATCCCCAGACTGATGGGCAGACTGAGAGGACTAACCAAGTACTGGAAGATATGTTAAGAGCGTGTGCCCTTAAGCACGGTGGAAGTTGGGATAAGAGTCTACCATATGCGGAGTTCTCATATAATAATAGCTATCAGGCCAGTTTGAAGATGTCACCGTTTGAGGCTTTGTATGGCAGAAAGTGCAGGACTCCCTTGTATTGGAATCAAACTGGTGAAAGACAGTTGTTTGGACCTGAGATTATACAAGAAGCAGAGGAACAAGTTCAGCAAATAAGGGAGAATTTGAGAACTGCACAATCCAGGCAGAAAAGCTATGCTGACATCCGGAGAAGACTACTTGAGTTTAAGGAGGGTGATTATGTCTATTTGAAGGTGTCACCACTCCGGGGCATGAGAAGGTTCAAAGTCAAAGGAAAGTTGTCCCCTCGCTTTATTGGACCCTTTTTAATCTTAAAGCGAGTGGGAGAGGTTGCATATCAATTGGAGTTACTGGATCATCTCGCGGATGTTCATGATGTATTTCATGTATCTCAGCTGAAGAAATGTCTCAGGGTACCTGAAGAACAGTTACCAATGGAAGACCTTAGTGTTCAAGAAGATTTGACTTATGCTGAGTACCCCATCAAGATTCTGGACACTTTGACTCGAGTTACAAGGAATAAGGTGATTAAAATGTGCAAGGTTCAATGGAGCCACCACGGTGAAGATGAAGCAACTTGGGAAAGAGAAGAAGAGCTTCGTATAGATTTTCCCCACCTTTTCCCTAGATCTTCTTAAATCTCGAGGACGAGATTATTTTTTAGGGGGGTAGGATTTGTAACACTCAAGTTGTATACCAAGAGTAATAAAGAGAGTTCCTCATTTTGTGTGTTTCATTTGCATCATAAAAAGAGCACCTATGTAATTGAGAGTGACTAAATAAAACAATTATTCTAAAACAAAGAAAAAAATGCATTTGTTGGAGTTTTATGTGTTGTGCATTAAATAAAACCATAATGATAAAAAAATGATAAGGTAATAATTATTGGAAGCTTGATTAAGCCACATTGAAAACTAGGGTTTAAAGGAAGAAGAGAAATGTTATGAAAATAAAGAAAATAATGTAAATATATTCCAAAAATTTGTATTTCATATTCCAGAATATGATTTGACAACAAATGTGCACAAGGGTTGAAAACTAAATTCAAATTCAAATTTAAAAGAAAGAAAGCAGAAAAACATAAAAGAAAAGGAAAAACCCTGCTGTTGGGCTTCGGCTGCGAAATTCGGCCCACCAAGGAAAGCCATCCGCGCGGCCCATTCTAACCTCCACGCGCGCTCGGATCCGGAGCCTCCGACAGCGCGGTCCCACCTTGTCAGCCGCCACCAGCACTGTCTTGCCCGCGCCGCTCTCTTCGCCTCCGTCACTGGTTCTTCGGTCCCACTTGTCATCTCGCTGCTCGCGACAACGAACCGCGCGGGAAGCTCGCCACCATTGCCGGAATCGGGCACGTCGTTATCCCTATCCCGAGCCGAGTCTTCGGGGGATAAGTAGGGATACCCCCTCTTCCCCTCCCTTACCTCCATTACCTCCCTGCGCGTCCACCGTGACAAAAGCGCCACCGTCTGTGCCGGCTCCAAGAGTGTCGCCGCCACCAAGAGAGAGAGCAGAGCGCAGAGAGAGAGGAATTAGCGCCGTCGCTGGCCCTGTGAGTCTCGTCGTGCGTCGGGAATTGATCCGGGGACCTCCCTGTCGTGAATTGGCGGCCGGAGCCCTCGGGATTCGTCGCCGTGGCGCGAGCACCGCCGCGCGTCCGCCAAACTCCGTGGGGCGGTTCGTCCATTGCCGGAAGCTAGGTAAGAATCCCTCCATTGTGTTCGCTATCATCTCGGCCACGCATAGGAGCTTTCGGATCGGAGGATTTGTGCGTATGTGTGCGATTGGGGTTCACCGGAGTCTATGCGCCGCCGTGTATCCGCCCTACTCCGTGGCCAGGGCGGTAGCGTTAGTTGAACATCAAATTGGGGGCTCTATCGGGTTCGCACTACCTTTGGCTTAGTGTGGCTCGGTTGGATTGGAAACTCGGGCGGGTTTGCGGCCGATTGCATGGCGCTCCGGCGAGCGGGACGCCGAGGGAGCGGGCGCCGTCGCGCTCGGCATCCAGGGTAGAAGAAGGCTTGCGCGCCGTTGATCTTTTGTTGAACGGCTGCGATTAGAAGTAGCGTACCCCTTCGCCGCGTTGGATCGTGACCGTCGGATGGTAGATCGATGACCAGCGGTGGTTCGGGATCTCATTAAATCGGGAGCGTCGATCTTGGATCGAACGGTTCGGAGCGCGTACCGGTTCATTTATAGCGCCATCTAATCAGGACCCTTGATCTCAGATCCGACGGCCTATATCACCCCGTACCCCTTCGCGGGTGCTTTTTGCTTAAGAGACCCTAGACTTCTAAGAAATCAACCCGCCGTCCTATTTTCGCTGTTTTCTGTGTCTGGGCCGACTTACACCGAGACCCCTGCGCTTTTTAGTATTCGAGGCCCAGTCCTGGGAATATTAAAAACAGAGAATTTATATTAGAAATTCGTTTTTAATACAAAAACAATTCTAGAAATTTGTATAATTCATAGAAAATGCATTTTAGCTCCAAATTGAGTCATTCCAATTCCTAAAATTTTGTAATAATATTCTCTATCATTTAGAATCACTGTTTTGACATGAACTCTGTTAGAAAATTAATTTATCATCTAATCCTATTATAATCACCTTAAATCTTAGAAAATTCATAACTTAAATTCTATAACTCCAAATTCAGTGATTCCAGTTCCTATGATTTCATTTTAATGTGTAGATTTTTACTGTATATTTCATTCATCTGTTTGGTGTGATGTTGATTTTGGCTATACTATGTATGTATTGTGTTGATGCGAGTAGACGAGCAAGCTACTGTGGAAACTGAGGTTCAGCAAGTAGAAGTAGCTGAGCAGGAGCTCATTTCAGGCAAGTTGTGCCCTTGATCACTTACTTTTCCCAGCCATGTTCTTATTAATTTTAATGATCTGCATAGGTTAATTTTGATGGGAGCCTTTATGTTACTCCAGTTTTGGTTACCTCTATACCTTGTTCACCCCTGAAATATTTTTGGGTAGTACTTGCTATTGCTTTATGTGGATTGGGTATGGAGATTCATTATTCATGATTATTCTGTTATTATCTTGTTATTATTATTGTTCATGTTAAGATCATTAAATTAATGGGAACATGGAGCGACCACCCGGGAAAACAGTGCTACCACAAGGGTTTAATGGGACGCCCTTGGCTGACTAATTAGGAAAGCTAGTGGAAGACTACCTTACCCGAAAGGGGCAAGGGCAGTAGGGGAGAGGTCAGTGCGGGGAGGTCCCTGGTTGATTTTGCTGCGATGGCTGTCAGCCAGGAACCCTGTACTGGATCTTCCTATAAACTGTAGCGGGTTTTCGGAAGCTAGTGGAACTTTGTAAAGGCCTCGTAGTGGATCCCTAGCCATTCACCTCGGTAGTGTCTAAGGGCCTTGCAAACCCAGGCGACATGGGATACACGACTTGTGGGTAAAGATGCGCAACCTCTGCAGAGTGTAAAACTAGTATACTAGCCGTGCTCACGGTCAAGAGCGGCTCGGACCCTCACATGATTAACTATGGAACTTAAGTTTAATTTGACATTTGCATCGCATTTGGGATTATTTTACTATCACTGTCCTTTATTATTGTTAAGGTTTGGTATTTACTTTCACTTAGTAATTGCTAATAAAATTTTGACCAACTTATAAAAGCAATGCTCAGCCTTATCCTTTATTTCATTGATCAGCCTTACACTACTTGAACTCCCACCTTTGGTGAGTTCATGCCACATTATTCCCCACGACTTGTTGAGCTATGAACGTATGTGAGCTCACTCTTGCTGTCTCACACCCCCCCCCAGGAGAAGAACAGGTGGTTGAAGAGGAGCCGCCCAACACCGAGGAGTTCGATCTGATCTAGGTGGCGTTTCTCAGTCGACATTGGCGCCATCGATCCTTAGTTCGTTTTATATTTATCTTTATTTTGTAATAAGACTTCCGCTATGTAATAAGTACTCTGATGTTTTATGACATTTATCTCTATACACTCTGTTATTATATATGTTGTCTTCTTGGCGCATGTATGAGATGCACCTGGCTTTGTTCCTTAAAGCCGGGTGTTACAGCCATACGACGAGCGTCGTTCCCCGCCCGTTTTCGAGCCCTGACTACCATCACCAAGTACTCGGGGGAGACGAGGCCGGAGCTGTGGCTCGCGGACTACCGACTGGCATGCCAGTTGGGAGGGGCGGATGATGACAACCTCATCATCCGTAATCTACCCCTTTTTCTCTTCGACGCCACCCAAGCCTGGCTGGAGCATCTGCCTCCTGCGCAGATCTCCGACTGGGACGATCTGGTCAAGGCTTTCACGGGAAACTTCCAGGGCACGTACGTGTGCCCTGGGAACTCGTGGGATCTCCAAAGCTGCCGCCAGCAGCTAGGGGAGTCCCTCCGAGAGTACATCCGGCGGTTTTTGAAGCAGCGCACCGAGCTGCTCAACGTTACCGACTCGGATGTCATCGGGGCTTTCCTTGCCGGCACCACTTGCTGAGACCTAGTGAGCAAACTGGGGCGCAAGACTCCCACCCGTGCGAGCGAACTGATGGACGTCACCACCAAGTTAGCCTCGGGTTAGGAGGCGGTCGAAGCCATCTTCCGAAAGGACAAGCTGCCTCAGGGAGAGCCGAAGAAAGACGCCCCCAAGGCGTCCGCCCAGCGGGGCACGAAGAAGAAGGCCAAGAACAAGTCACAAGCGAAACGCGACGCCGCCGACGCGAATCTCGTCACTGCGGCCGAGCACAGGAACCCTCAGAAACCTCCTAGAGGGGCCGGCGCGTTCGACAAGATGCTTGAAGAGCCGTGCCCCTATCACCAGGGTCCCGTCAAGCATACCCTCGAAGAATGTGTCATGCTCCGGCGCTACTTCCATAAGACTGGGCCCCCGGCGGAAGATGGCAAGGGCCATGACGACAACAAGAAGGAGGGCGGCAAGGAAGAGGAGTTCCCGGAGCTCCACAACTGCTTCATGATCTACGGCGGGCAGGCGGCGAATGCCTCGGCTCGGCACCGCAAGCAGGAGCATCGGGAGGTCTGCTTGGTGAAGGTGGCAGCGCCAGTCTACCTAGACTGGTCCGACAAGCCTATCACCTTCGACCGAGGCGACCACCCTGACTTCGTGCCAAGCCCAGGAAGGTACCCGCTCATTGTCGATCCGATCATCGGCAACGTTAGGCTCTCCAAAGTCCTCATGGACGGAGGCAGCAGCCTTAACATCATCTATGCCGAGACCCTGGAACTCTTGGGGTCGATCGGTCTGAGGTCCGGGCCGGTGCGGCACCCTTTCACGGGATCGCACCTGGAAAGCGTATCCTTCCCCTTGGGCAGATCGACTTACCCGTCTGCTTCAGGACTCCCTCCAACTTCCGAACGGAAGCTCTCACCTTCGAGGTCGTCGGGTTCCGAGGAACCTACCATGCGGTGTTGGGAAGGCCGTGCTACGCCAAGTTCATGGCCGTCCCCAACTACACCTACCTCAAGCTCAAGATGTCGGGCCCGAACGGGATCAACACCGTCGGATCCACATACCGCCATGCGTACGAATGCGACATGGAGTGCGTGGAGTACGCTGAGGCCCTCACCGAGTCTGAGGCCCCCATCGCCGACCTGGAACGCCTCTCCAAGGAGGCACCCGACGGGAAGCGGCACACCGGCAACTTTGAACCAGTCGAGGCGGTCAAGTCCGTCTCTCTCGACCCTAGCAACGACGCCAGCAAGAAAGTCCGGATCGGCTCCGAGCTCGACCCCAAATAGGAAGCAGTGCTCGTCGACTTTCTCTGCGCAAACGCCGAAGTCTTTGCGTGGAGTCCCTCGGACATGCCAGGCATACCGAGGGATGTCGCCGAGCACTCACTAGACATCAGAGCTGGAGCCCGACCCGTGAAGCAAACCCTGCACCGTTTTGATGAAGAAAAGCACAGGGCCATAGGCGAGGAGATCCACAAGCTACTCGCGGCAGGGTTCATCAAAGAGGTATTCCATCCCGAATGGTTAGCTAACCCTATTCTTGTAAGGAAGAAGGATGGGAAATGGAGGATGTGTGTAGACTACACTGGTCTAAACAAAGCATGTCCAAAAGTTCCCTACCCTCTACCTCGCATCGATCAAATTGTGGACTCCACTGCTGGGTGCAAAACCCTGTCATTCCTCGATGCCTACTCAGGCTATCACCAAATCAAGATGAAAGAGTCTGACCAGCTTGTGACTTCTTTCATCACACCTTTTGGCATGTACTATTACACTACAATGCCATTTGGTTTGAGGAATGCAGGCGCCACCTACCAGAGGTGCATGAACCACGTGTTCGGAGAACACATCGGCAGAACGGTCGAGGCTTACATCGATGACATCGTTGTCAAGACAAAGAAAGCCTCCGACCTCCTCTCTGACCTTGAAACGACGTTCAAGTGTCTGAGAGCGAAAGGCGTGAAACTCAATCCCGAGAAGTGTGTCTTCAGAGTCCCCCAAGGCATGCTCCTGGGATTCATCGTCTCCGAGCGGGGCATCAAGGCCAATCCGGAGAAAATCATGGCCATCACCAACATGGGACCGATCAAAGATTTGAAAGGAGTACAGAGGGTCATGGGATGCCTTGCGGCTCTGAGCCTCTTCATCTCACGCCTTGGCGAGAAAGGCTTGCCTCTGTACCGCCTCTTAAGGAAGGCCGAGCGCTTCACTTGGACCCCCGAGACCGAGGAAGCCCTCGGAAACCTTAAGGCGCTCCTTACAAACACACCCATCCTGGTGCCCCCGCTGCAGGAGAAGCCCTCTTGATCTATATAGCCGCAACCACTCAGGTGGCCAGCGCCGTGATCGTAGTCGAGAGACGAGAAGAAGGGCATGCACTGCTCGTCTAGAGGCCAGTCTACTTCATCAGACTAAAGTCCGCTACACGCAGATCCAGAAGCTGCTCTACGCAGTGGTTCTAACACGATGAAAGTTGCGACACTACTTCGAGTCTCATCCGGTGACTGTGGTGTCATCCTTCCCCCTGGGGGAGATCATCCAGTGCTGAGAGGCCTCGGGTAGGATAGCAAAGTGGGCGGTGGAACTCATGGGCGAAACGCTATCATTCGCCCCTCGGAAGGCCATAAAATCCCAGGTCTTGGTAGATTTCCTGGCTGAGTGGACTGACACACAGTTGCCGACAACTCCAATCCAACCCGAACTCTGGACCATGTACTTCGATGGGTCACTCATGAAAACAGGAGCAGGCGCTGGCTTGCTCTTTGTTTCACCCCTCGGAAAGCATCTTCGCTACATCATATGCCTCCATTTTCTGGTATCAAACAACGTGGCCGAGTATGAGGCTCTGGTTAACGGGCTACGCATCGCCGCCGAGCTAGGGGTCCGGTGCCTCAACGCTCGTGGCGACTCGCAGCTTGTCATCGACCAAGTCATGAAGAACTCCCACTGTCGCGACCGAAGGATGGAAGCCTACTGCAACGAAGTCCGGCGCCTGGAAGACAAGTTCTACGGGCTAGGGCTCAACCACATCGCCCGACGCTACAACGAGACTGCAGATGAGCTGGCGAAGATAGCCTCGAGGCGGACGACAGTTCCCCTGGACGTCTTCTCCAGAGACCTACATCAACCATCCGTCAAGATCGACGACACGCCCGAGCCCGAGGAAGCCTCGGCCCAGCCCGAGGTACCCTCGCCCGAGCCCAAGGAGGCCTCGGCCGAGCCTGAGGTACCCTCGGCCATCGAGGAGGAGGCCTTGCCCGTCGAGGGGGAACAGAATGGGGTCACACCAGATCCGAACTGGCAGACCCCGTACCTGGAATATCTTCTCCGAGGAGAGCTTCCCCTCGACGAGACCAAAGCTCGATGGTTGGCTCGGCGCGCCAAGTCGTTCGTCTTGCTGGGTGATGAAAAGGAGCTCTATCACCACAGCCCCTCGGGCATCCTCCAACGATGCATATCCATCGCCCAAGGACAAGAGTTGTTGCAAGAAATACACTCAGGGGCTTGTGGCCACCATGCAGCACCTCGAGCCCTCGTGGGGAATGCCTTCCGACAAGGTTTCTACTGGCCAACCGCGGTGGCCGATGCCACTAGGATTGTTCGCTCCTGCCGGGGGTGTCAATTCTACGCAAAGCAGACACGCCTGCCCGCTCAGGCCCTGCAGACGATACCCATCACCTGGTCATTTACTGTGTGGGGTCTAGACCTCATCGGTCCCTTGAAGAAGGCACCCGGGGGCTTCTCACACCTGCTGGTCGCCATCGACAAATTCTCCAAGTGGATCGAGGTCCGACCCTTGACCAGCTTCAGGTCCGAGCAGGCGGTGGCATTCTTCACCAACATCATCCATCGATTTGGGGTCCCAAACTCCATCATCACCGACAATGGCACGCAGTTCACCGGAAAAAAGTTCCTGGACTTCTGCGACAACCACCACATCCGTGTGGACTGGGCCGTCGTAGCTCACCCCATGACGAATGGGAGGTGGAGCGTGCCAACGGTATGATTTTGTAGGGACTCAAATCGAGGATCTACAACGACCTCAACAAGTTCGGCAAGCGGTGGATGAAAGAGCTACCCTCAGTGGTCTGGAGTCCGAGGACGACGCCGAGCCGTACCACGGGTTTCTCGCCGTTTTTTCTAGTCTATGGGGCCGAGGCCGTCCTCCCCACAGACTTAGAATATGGCTCCCCGAGGACCAGGGCGTACGACGATCGAAGCAACCAGACCAGCCGAGAGGACTCGTGTGACGGAACCTCCCAAGTTATTAGGCCCACCTACAGTTGTCCTTGTCCAACAGACATCAGACAACCCTGTAGATGTTCCTGAATTACTTGACAAGTTCGGTATCTTTTCTTACCTTTCCAGGAACGTTTCACCCGTCTTGCAGACATTACAGAACATCGGAGATATCGAAATGCGGAAGTGATTACATAACTTACATTTATTTAGAAAGTAAGATCAAGTTACTTGTTACAGACCAGAAATATAAACAAGTGCTGAGTAGTATTATTACAATACAGAGGGAGGCAAAAACTCCTCCCTGATAAGTTTTACATAAAAGTTTCTTATGGAGGACCAGGTCCTCCCATAGCTTCACTCTTGTTTTTCCTCATGTGGAACAACCTTGGTACAAAAGCAACAAAAATCTGCTGCTTCTTCACCTAAAAACAACGAGGGAATGAACCCTGAGTATGGAATTACTCAGCAAGTCTTACCCGACTAAAGAAAAGACACTCAAGGGTATGCTGGTTATAAGGGAGTCAAGGTAAGGTATCTCAAGATCCAAAGACTCTGTTTTGCATAAATGCTTACTAAGAGTGGATCCTTAAAATCCAATTTTATTTTCAGGTTAGGTAAACTTACCTGTATCTACAGTTCTTTCTAACCTAGTTCAAACACTTATCCTGAACTAGCCAATTTCTTAATCCATCCTTCATCTTTACTGGTTTTCTACGTATAGGTCAGTGACCAAGTCTTCATAACCGCGAAGGTACGGCGATCCGAATCGATTATACTCAGCTAAGGATCTCCAATCACACGACTATGTAGCACTTAACCCTTGCATATGTCAACCCGCCACCGGGGTTATTAAGACCAGATCAGGTTCACGCAAACCGAGAGCACAGATACACCACCGTCCAGCCTCTTGCTACGGAGGGTACACGCTACTCTCGCCACCGCTCCACGCCCATTTCGTGTTATCTTATTCTGGCCTTAGTCTGCCCGAGGCAAGGCTTACCCATGACGAGGCATGTGACCAGTTAAAGGGTCCTCGGTCATCAAGCCTACATCGAGACGGTCCTTAATTGACTCAGACGGAGACACTACACCGAGACTCTCTTCTCGTGCAAGTCACCCGCCCGGTCTCAGCTTAATCATTTAAACCCAAATCTTGGTACCTGGCAGAGGTACATCTTTTCCGATGTTGAATACATCACGGCCGTGATGGATCCACCATCAAGTTTTATTTTCAAAAACATACCACCCACTTTGCCAATCATCTTTTGTAAAACAAAACCTTTTGTTTTGCTAGAGCAACACTAAGCAGAGTAAAAACCTTTTGTAAAACAGGGTATCAAGGAAGGTAATCAAAGATCAAGGAAGGTAATGCAGGAATTGTTTAAGCATTCAACTCCTAACACCTAATGCATCAATCAAGTGCGAAAGATTTTAAAAACATCAAGGGAGGTGGCAAATGCACCGGGACTTGCCTTCGTTAGTAGGTGAGTCAGGCTCTGGCTCGCAAATGTCAAAGTAGAGACAAGATCCTGCCTGAGAGTCCGAAGGTGGTGGTGCCTTCTCTTCACTCACTTCAATTTCTTCTTCGTTTTCTAAACATAACCACATATATGTATATAAGAATGAATGACATGTAATGTTCATGAGAGTGCAAAGATAATAAGAACTTATTATCTAAGTTCTTGAATACAATTTTCCTTCACGGAACTCCGAGAACTTAGGGTTTCCGGAGTTAGTAAAGGAGTTCATAGAGCAGGGGTGGGGGTTTTGGGTTCTAGTTATCAAACAAGGTCCAAATCAACCCAAACTCTACCCAAGGCTTCTAAATGATGTGTAGAACTTGTATAAAAAGTTTGGACATTTTTAGAATTACCATTTATCTTCTAAAAATCCAGAACTATTGCTTTAAACTACTTTAAATGCCTTAAAATTCCTTATTTATCCTAAAAACCATAAAACTATTTTTATTAAATTTTATGGAAAATAAGAAGTCTAGGAAAATTGGTTTGACAATTTTAGGATTTTTCTACAATTTTCTATAATTGTTAGAGTTCTGTTGGAAAAAGAAAAAGATAAAGAATGAACAGTTCCTAGGCCGATTTCAGCCCAGGCAGCCCAACACCAGAGGGAAAACGCGCGCGTGCGCGCCCGCTCTGGTTGCTTTGCGAAAAGGACCTCGGGGTTTTGGTTAACCGGAAACAAGTTTCTTTACTGTTCTTCTGTGTCACTGACAGTTTACACATAAGTCCTCCAGTTTCTATTACTTTACATTTCGCGGTCCCCGACGGCGTGGAGCACGGCCGAGCTCCGACGAGCCGTCTGGACCGACCGATTGGGGCAACGGCTAGGTTCTCCGAGTAACTGGCACGAATTTGGAGCTACCACAATCATTTCCCCCAACCCAATTTTATCTATGGGCTATTGGTTTGCTCGGGCCACGGTGACCGAGAGTATTACGGCAAGACAGTCGTGTTCCCGGCGATCAACGAGGTTCTAACTTCATTAAACGGGTCAGTGATCATCCAGAGCAAGTAAGAACGTCGAAACAAGCACACAGAGGACAAGTGTGGACCTGATTTGGGCTGGCTACGGAGAGCTGGAGTTCACGGTGTTCTTCAACTTATTTGGGGGAAGTTTAAAATTCTTTCTCACTGGTGATTGACTGGGAGCAATACTGGTTGGGGTGGCGCGTGATGATGTTGTGAAGCTAGCCGCGGGCTCAATTTATAGGTTCAGCGAGCGGTGACCGTGAATTTGGGCGCTGACGCGCGGCGACCGGAGGTGAAGAAGAATGCTGGTGCGGTGAATACGTGTTCCGTGTCGTGGCAGTAATTCCGGTGGTCGACGGGAAGCTAGAGGGAGTCACAGCGATGCGGTGGCGAGAATGGGACACGCGGCGCAAGGCCGGAAAACGGCGGTTCGTCGGCGAGCCTATCAAGTTCCACCGCGACAAGCTCTGTACGGTGGTCGGATTTGTTTACCGGCCGGACTTATCCACGGCGACGATCCTCAAGTGCTATCCAGTTGCTCTGGTCACAATCACGGTGGCGACGGCACGAATCTTCACGCAGGGAGGTCACCGGCGGTGAGGTCATCGCGCTGGCGGTCTGATCCGTTTCAGTCACTGTACCATGGGGTGTCTTCGTCAGGTGCCTGAACCAACCCCCTTCTACCGACTGTTTCCCTTGATTCTTGTGAATAACCGGGCAAGACTCCTTAACAAAGTTTGCTCTTGATTCAACAATCTTCAATCCATATACAGGACATTTGGGTCAAAACCGAGGGGATTCAACGATAGGGCGCATCAAACTTGCACTCATCTCACTGGAACCTTATTTTATCCTTAGGTTCAGTTTCAGTTTTCTAAAACTGTTCTGACATAGCAACTTGTAACAGGTTTTTCTCTAATTTTTGTGTCCCAACGCAAGAGGATATCTACATCAAAGTTGTTCTCCTATAATAGGTTAACAAAATTGATGTGGTGACTTAGGGCAAAAACTCTATATTTTGAAAGCTACAAGGCTCAAAAGTTGAGCCCATCACACTAAAATTCAGACTTAGAATAAATTCTCAATTGGGGTCCTTTTTGCAAATCAATCCAAAACTTAGGGTTTAACTTGCAAATTCACATATGAGTGACCCAATTGACTCAAGACACTTATTTAACTTGGTTTTTGTACTTTAGTCCAAAAGTGGACTAATTTTGCACATAAGCCCCTAGGGTTTGGTTTTAGGGTTTTCCAAGGTTCAAATGGGGTCTTTGAATATCCCAGGGGTATAAATGTGATTCAAGTTTATTTTTGGAAATATTTCATGACTATTTCCCTAAAGCTTTTAGGTTTTCTCAACTTGGGCTAGGTTTTACCCCTTTAATCCCTATTTAGGGTTAAGTTCCCTATCCAGGGGTCTATTTGCAAAATGCTATAACAATACAACTTGTTTGAAATTTTTACCTAGTGAATGCACTCCAGGTGTGTCAAACATATGCAATGCCAATGTTTATGATGTCATACTCAAGTTTTAGTTGCAGTAACACCAGGGGTGTTACATCCTTCCCCCCATAAAAGAATCTCGTCTCGAGATTAAAAGTCCTAGGGTGAGTAATGGAAAAGGAAATGTGTCACATTTTTATTTCCTTATTTCTGGTACAAGGCAGAGGGTGGTGTGGGGTTCACTCTTTATTACAACAACTAAACACACTTTACAAACACACTTTACAAATTACATGAGGCTAAAAAGCCCGGGAAATTCTTATCTAAAAAGTCTTGAGTTTCCCATGTAGCCTCTTCCTCAGAATGTTGGTTCCACTGTATCTTATAGAACTTGAGAGTTTTTCTCCGGGTAACCCTGTCCTTTTGATCCAAGACCCGAATGGGATATTCGGAGTATGTCAAGTCTGGTTCAAGGACAACATCTGTCACCTCAACGGTTCGATCTGGTACCCAAAGACATTTCTTCAATTGTGACACATGGAACACATTATGTACAGCGGACAAAGTTTCGGGGAGCTGGAGTCGATATGCTACTGGCCCATATCTTTCAAGTATAGGGAATGGACCAATGTACCTGGGTGCAAGCTTTCCTTTTTATCCCGAAACGCGATACTCCCTTCATTGGTGAAACCTTCAGGTAGACATAGTCCCCTTCAAGAAAATACAAGGGCATTCGTCGTTTGTCTGCATAGCTCTTCTGACGGGTTTGAGCTTTCTTCAAATTATGTATTATTTTCTAAATTTTCTCTTCAGTTTCTTTTACCAGGTCAGGCCTGAAGAAGTACCTTTCACCTGGTTCAGACCAATTTAGCGGAGTGCGACAACGTCGTCCATATAAAGCTTCGAAGGGTGCCATCTTGATGCTTTCTTGATAGCTATTATTATATGAAAACTCCGCCAAGGGCAAACATTCATCCCATTTCTGTGAGAAGTCCAGAACACATGCCCGCAGCATACCTTCGAGTATTTGATTGACTCTCTCAGTCTGTCCACTGGTTTGAGGATGATAGGCCGAACTGTGGAGCAGCTTAGTACCCAGGGATTTATGAAGTTCTTCCCAGAATTTGGATACAAATTGTGGTCCACGATCCGACACTATAGTCTTTGGAACACCGTGCAAACTGAGAATGCGAGCAATGTATAATTCCGCATAGGTAAGAACCGGGTAATATGTCTTGACTGGCAGAAAGTGAGCAATCTTCGTAAGCCGATCAACAATAACCCAGATAGAGTCGTACCCTTTTGCAGTCCTGGGCAATCCCACAATGAAGTCCATACTTATGTCTTCCCATTTCCATGTCGGTATTGGTAGAGACTGTAATGGACCGACAGCTTTCAAATGTATGGCCTTGACACATCTGCAGGTGTCATATCTAGCCACATAGCGTGCAATCTCGATCTTCATCTTTGTCCACCAATAATGTTGCTTCAAGTCTTGGTACATCTTAGTGCTTCCGGGATGAATAGAATAGCGACTAAGATGTGCTTCATCAAGAATTTGCTGGCGGATCTCTTCATTCTTTGGCACCACTATGCGGTTATTAAACCATATAATGCCTTGATCATCTTCTTTAAAACATTTGGCTTTTCCAGCCCTTATCTTCTCACGAATGTGTTTCATACCCTCATTATCCCTTTGAGCATCAATTATCCTTTGCAAGAGGACTGACTCAAACTTTAGCTGACTTAGGGTTCCTCGTTGGACCATCCCCAGGTTTAGCTTCTCCATCTCCTGACATAATGTGTTGTCAGAGGTCTTCACCGTAAGACAGTGACAGGAAACCTTACGGCTAAGTGCATCTGCCACTAAATTGGCCTTGCCTGGGTGATAATGAATTTCCAGTTCATAATCTTTAATAAGCTCAAGCCATCGCCTTTGTCTCATGTTCAACTCTAACTGGGTGAAGATATACTTCAAGCTTTTATGATCTGTATAAATATGACAAATATTTCCCAGCAGATAGTGACGTCAAATCTTTAGGGCATGAACCACAGCAGCTAGCTCCAGATCATGAGTTGGGTAATGCTCCTCATGTCAGCGCAACTGCCTTGAAGCATATGCAATTACTCGGCCTTCTTGCATTAATACACAGCCGAGTCCACTGCCTGATGCATCACAATATACATCAAAGGGTTTGGTGATATCCGGTTGAGCCAATACCAGAGCAGTGGTCAATAATATCTTCAATTGTTCAAAAGCTTCTTTACACTTGGAAGACCAATTGAACTTAATATCATTCTTCAATAAACTTGTGATTAGCTTCACAAGCTTATAAAAATCTGGTATGAATCTGCGGTAATACCCCGCCAGTCCAAGGAAAATTTGAACTTGATGAACAGTGGTTGGGGGTTTCCACTCCAAAATATCCTTGACTTTGCTGGGGTCTACCGCAATCCCCCTGGCAGATAGAACATGTCCCAGAAACTGAATTTCCTCCAGCCAAAACGCGCATTTGCTGAACTTGGCATATAACTGATGTTCCCTCAGGCGCGTTAACACGATTCGTAAATGTTGAGCATGCTCCTCTTCATTCTTGGAATATATTAGAATATCGTCAATGAAGACCACCACAAACTTGTCTAGCTCGGGCATGAACACCGAGTTCATCAAATATGTGAAGTGGGCCGGAGCATTTGTTAACCCGAAAGACATTACCAGATATTCAAACAACCCATACCGCGTAGCGAATGCGGTTTTTGGTATATCCTCGGGCCGAATACGGATCTGATGATAGCCCGATCTGAGATCAATTTTGAAGAATACCCTCGCCCCGGTTAGTTGATCAAACAGAATGTCAATCCTCGGAAGAGGGTACTTGTTCTTGATAGTGACCTCATTCAGGGGTCGATAATCCACACACATCCGTAAGGTTTGATCCTTCTTCTTGACGAATATGGCTGGACAACCCCATGGCGACGAGCTTGGCCGGATGAATCCTTTCTCAAGCAGATCTTGTAATTGAATCTTCAATTCTGCCAACTCATTCGGAGGCATACGGTACGATCTTCGAGAAATGGGAGCCGTACCGGTCTTCAACTCAATTACAAACTCTACATTCCTTTCAGGTGGCAATCCAGGTAAATCCTCTGGAAAGACATCGGGAAACTCACATACTACCGGAATATCCTTGATTTCCGGTATAATAGCTTCATACACTCTGCAAGTAGCTTTGGTTGAAATGGGGATAGGCAAAAGAATTTCTTCTTGATTATGACTCAACCTGATAGTTCTTTGATCAGTGTTGAGGGTTGCTTTATGTTTGGCCAACCAATTCATACCCAAAATGACATCTATGTCTTGGCCTTTCAGAACGATCATATTGGTAGGAAAGTCCCGTCCGGCCAATGTTACGGGCACTTGATAGGCCACTTCTCTAGTAAAGATTTGTCCCCCAGGTGAGTGAATTTTAAACCCTTCTTTTGATTCATGGCATGAAATGTGATGTTGCTCCACAAATTTCTTGCTAATGAATGTATGCGAAGCACCAGAATCAAAGAGAATGACTGCAGGATGATTGGCCACGAGGAACATACCCATCATTACCGGCTCTCCGTCCGGTGTAGTGGCCACTTATGTATAATATATACGTCTCGTCTTCTTGGTATTTTTGCCCGAAGTATTTCCCTTGACTTGAGATGAACTTCCAGATCCTTGCAGATTATTTGACTGGTTCTGCTTTGGATAGGGGCAATCCTTGATGAAATGTCTAGATTTGCCACAATTAAAACATCCAGTCGACGTGCTGGGCAAAGCAGGGAATCGAGTGCATGGGGCACCCGGCTGTCTTGGGGCAGTGGGGGCATTATTGGGACGAATAATTATTGGCTGCTTGAAAGGGAAGGAGGGTGCACGAGAACGATTCTGGTTAGAAGGCCAGAGAACAAACTGTTGCCTTTTTACCGGGCCCTGACTAGGCCTGTCACCTCCAAATCCCTTAGATTTTCCACCACCTGCATACTTTGCTTCCATAGCCAAAGCTATACTGACAGCTCTTCCATACGTAAGATCTATGCAGGTTGCCATTTTTCTTTGCAGTCGATCATTTAGACCTCTCATAAAACAATTCTTCTTTTTCAGATCAGTGTTCACTTGATCGATTGCATATAGCGACAAATGATTGAACTTATTGAGATACTGATTAACAGTATCCCCTCCTTGCTTTAGCTTCATGAATTCTTCTTGCTTCATGTGAAGAACACCTTCGGGTATATAATGCTCACGGAAGGCCACTTTGAATTCTTCCCAGGTTATTTGATGATTGGCCGGTTGAACGGTCACAAAATTTCCCCACCAGGTGCTGGCAGGGCCACGTAGTTGCTGGGCTGCAAATAAAGGCTTATGGGTCTCTGAACAACGCAGAAGTCCGAATTTTTGCTCAATAACCCGAATCCATTCGTCGGCTTCTAACGGGTCTTCAGCTTTAACAAACAGGGGTGGACGTGTCTCTGAGAAGTCCAAGTAAGAAGTTTCGCGGGGGCCCTGTTGATAACCCCACCCACCTTGCTGCTGGAACTGTTGGCCCGCCATCTCTCTCAGAAAACAGGTATTATTAGCGGTCGCATTCACTAAGGCAGCAATCGCCTCAGCCAGTGTGGGAGGAACATGAGGTGGATTTGGAGTAGATTCCCTTCCACTGGAGGTTCCAGCAGCATCCTGGGATCGGGTCTTGGACGGCATCTGTGGCAACAAACATTTGGAAACAAATATAATATGCCAAAGACAAAACCATCCAATTTACATTACCAAAAGAGTAATGTATAGACTCGATTTTTACAACAGGATACATTACCCAGTACACAATAGCATTACCTATTATACAATAGTACAACCTACAATACACTATTTCTATTTTTACTACTACACCCCTATTCCTGCTTCTGGTTGCCCCTGGCAACCTCGTCCTCAGGTGTGGGAGACCATTCATCGACCAGCCTCATAGAAGGAGGGGGCTTAAAAAGGTCTAGCTCACAACCAAGTGCTTCTCCCACAACGTGCGAGGGTCCGGCTTCCGACCCGATAGGATCCATAGGTGCATTGGGATGTAGTTGCGAATACAGTACATGGACTTCCTCATGTAGGGTATTGCAATATGCCTGCAGGTTGTCAATGGCAGAACTAAGTTCTTCGACTCGAGCTCAAGCCTTTGCTGCCTTAGCCCAAGCCACTGAACGAGACTGTACCGCCCAGTCGAGCGCTAAATCCCGATCAGTAAGCTGATCCTGCAGACGGCGGATGTAACTCCTCAATTCGTTTATCCTGTCGCCATTCGCGACCCACATGCTGGTCCTGCGTTGCAGTTCCGTTTGAAGCTGATTCACGCGGGCTTCGAGATCCCCAATTGGATCGTTGCTTCCGCTACTACTATCCTCATCCCGTGGGGCAAGTTGATGACGAGGTACTCCAATTGGGCCTGTTGACTTACGTGCGGTCTTCCTCGTGCGCGGCAGCATTTCTCTAAGGGGGAAATTTTATTAGTATAATTCTTAGCATGATGCATGTGTAATTACAGAATCAACCTTAGTTGATTCATACCTTCTATACATTGCACTCCTCCTATCTGGTCTTTCATATAGATTCTTCAGATATGAGGGATAAGAACGGAAGAAATCTTTCTAGGTAAGTTTTTAGAAAATCCTTTTGAAGATGCCTCATAATATCTGCAAAGAAGGGCTTTGCTCCGATACCAGCTGTGATGGAACCTCCCAAGTTATTAGGCCCACCTACAGTTGTCCTTGTCCAACAGACATCAGACAACCCTGTAGATGTTCCTGAATTACTTGACAAGTTCGGTATCTTTTCTTACCTTTCTAGGAACGTTTCACCCGTCTTGCAGACATTACAGAACAACGGAGATATCAAAATGCGGAAGTGATTACATAACTTACATTTATTTAGAAAGTAAGATCAAGTTACTTGTTATAGACCAGAAATATAAACGAGTGCTGAGTAGTATTATTACAATACCGAGGGAGGCAAAAACTCCTCCCTGATAAGTTTTACATAAAAGTTTCTTATGGAGGACCAGGTCCTCCCGTAGCTTCACTCTTGTTTTTCCTCATGTGGAACCACCTTGGTACAAAAGCAACGAAAATCTGCTGCTTCTTCACCTAAAAACAACGAGGGAATGAACCCTGAGTATGGAATTACTCAGCAAGTCTTACCCGACTAAAGAAAAGATGCTCAAGGGTATGCTGGTTATAAGGGAGTCAAGGTAAGGTATCTCAAAATCCAAAGACTCTGTTTTGCATAAATGCTTACTAAGAGTGGATCCCTAAAAATCCAATTTTATTTTTAGGTTAGGTAAAATTACCTGTATCTACAGTTCTTTCTAACCTAGTTCAAACACTTATCCTGAACTAGCCAATTTCTTAATCCATCCTTCATCTTTACTGGTTTTCTACGTATAGGTCAGTGACCAAGTCTTCATAACCGCGAAGGTACGGCGATCCGAATCGATTATACTCAGCTGAGGATCTCCAATCACACGACATATGTAGCACTTAACCCTTGCATATGTCAACCCGCCACCAGGGTTCTTAAGACCAGATCAGGTTCACGCAAACCGAGAGCACAGATACACCACCGTCCAGCCTCTTGCTACGGAGGGTACACGCTACTCTCGCCACCGCTCCACGCCCATTTCGTGTTATCTCATTTTGGCCTTAGTCTGCCCAAGGCAAGGCTTACCCATGACGAGGCATGTGACCAGTTAAAGGGTCCTCGGTCATCAAGCCTACATCGAGACGGTCCTTAATCGACTCAGACGGAGACACTACACCGAGACTCTTGTCACACCCGGCTTTAAGGAAACAAGCCAGGTGCATCTCATACATGCGCCAAGAAGACAACATATATAATAACAGAGTGTATAGAGATAAATGTCACAAAACATCAGAGTACTTATTACATGGCGGAAGTCTTATTACAAAATAAAGGAATAACCATAAAACGAACTAAGGATCATCGGCGCCAATGTCAACTGAGAAACGCCACCTAGATCAGATCATACTCCTCGCCTTGTGGCTCCTCCTGAACCACCTGCTCTTCTCCTGTGGGGGGTGGTGTGAGACAGCAAGGGTGAGCTCACACATGATCATAGCTCAACAAGTTGTGGGGAACCAGTGGACATAAACTCACAAAGGTGTGGGTTCATGTGATGTGTAAGGCTAATCAATGACAGGGGTTAAAGCTGAGCATTGCTTTTAAGTAGTTGGTCGAACTTTTATTAGCAGTTACTAAGTGTAAGTAAGTACTAAACCTTAAATAAAGTAATAGTACAAAATTAATAATAATCCCATGCAATGCAAATGACAAAATTGAATTTAAGTTCCATAATTTAAACATCAGAGAGTCCTGAGCTGCTCATGACCGTGAGCTCGGCTAGTATACCAGTTTTACACTCTGCAGAGGTTGTACCCTTTACCCACAAGTCATGTTACCCATCTGCCAAGGGGTCGCGACTCCCATACACCTCTACCTAGGAAGCGCGGCAGGGCAACACTACGAGGCCTTTACAAAGTTCCACTAGCTTTCGAAAACCCGCTACAGTTTATGGGAAGAGCACTTGCAAGAATCCCCCGTCTGACCGCCATCGCAGCTAAATCAACCCGAGAACCTCCTTGCATGCAACTCCCCTACTGCCCTTGCCCCTTTCGGGTAAGGTAGTCTTCCACTAGCTTTCCTAATTAGTCAGCCAAGGGCGTCCCATTAAACCCTTGTGGTGGCACGTGTTTCTCAAGTTAAGCTCTATGTTCCAATTAACATTAATGATCTCAACATGAACATAAATAGAATAACAAAAGGTATTGGAACATAGATGTAATAAATGATTATCCCAAAACCATGTAAAGCAATAGCAAACTACCCAAGTGATTCAGGGGTAAACAAGGTAATGAGATAAACAATCTAGGATGACCTATCGGGTCCCATCAAAATTAACCTATGCATGGATAAATGATATTAAAGAATATTATTGGGTAAAAAGTGGTCAAGGGCACAACTTGCCTTCAATGAGCTCCTGCTCAGCTACTTCAACCTGCTGCTCACCAGGATCCTCGGTCACGGGTTCTTCTACTCGCCACAATCCAAACAAGCACAATATACAGGGAAAAATTAACATCACACCAAACATGTGAACAAAATACACAGCAATACTCTACATATTAAAATAAAATCCTAGGAACAGGAATCATAATTTTTGGAGTTATAGATTTTAAGATATGAATTTACAAAGATTTTATGTGCTTTAAATAGGATTAAGTGTGGGATTAAATTTCTTACTGTTTTCACGACAAAACAGAGGCTCTAAGTGATAGAGAATTAAATTACAAAAATTTAGAAAGTGGAATGAAGTAATTTGGAGCAAGTATGAATTTTTTATGAATTAACAAAGTTCTAGCAATTATTTTCCTATTAAAAATCCATTTATAAATTATTTTCTCTGGTTTTATAATGCTCTGGACTGGGCCTCATTTAAACAGGAACACAGGGGGTCTTGTGTAAAAGTCTCTAAGACTCAGATCTCTGCCGCCAGGACTGCGGGTTCTATTTCTCAGAACCCCGAGGGCTCTTTTGCAAAACTGTTCGGCTGAAGGGGTTAGCTCTAGATTTCGACCGTTGGATCTAAAATCCAGGGCAGGGAGCTCACCACACCACGATCTAATGTTATTCGTTCGATCTAGATGGGCGGCCGAGATCGCATGCGCCCAAGCGTTTTCTTCAATCTAATCTAAGCCGTCAGATGTGAATCCAGCGCCCCGGAGTCGTCTTCTCTAACCCGACGCGGCTAAACGGGGCGAACAGCACCCCGCGGTGGAGCAACCCGCCGGCGCACCTCGCTCGACAGAGACAGGGCCCCAAATTCCCAAATCAACTGGTGCTAATCGAAATTCAAAGAACGGCGAACCTACTGAACCTGTGTTCACTGGAAAACGTGCGGCGGAATGCCCTACCCACGGCATGGCGCGGTGTCGCGGCGCCGATGAGGCGCCAGTGACAAATTCCTGGTCCCCGGATGGGTAAACACCTCCCCTGCGAAGCTCTACATGACGAGAATCGGTAGACGAAGATGATGGGAGATTACCTACACGCAGCGGCGCAGAAGAACTCCCTGGCGGCGGCTAGTCCAAGCTCCACCCCGGTGGGTTCGGGACGTCGATTTCTCCCACCCTGGGCAGAATTTGAGAGGGGTTCTGCGTGGTATGGATAGAGGGCACGTAGAAGGGGCGAATCCATCCATTAATAGGGGCCCAGAAGTCGCCATGCACGCCCGGCATGCTCGGCCAGGTTACGGAGTCCGTTGCAAGGTGAGCGGGAGTTCGGCGCTTGGGGAAGAACGTGGCTGACGGCGTGGACCCACTCGGAAGCGACCCGGCGTATCTAAGCGCGTGCGGATGAGACTGCCAAGCCAGGCCCGCCGGTCGGGTGTGCGCGGGCGAGCGGGATGACATCGATAGCCCACCAGTCAGCGGGTGAAGGAGAGTAAGCGCAAGTGAGCAAGGAGGCTGCCTTCGTGGGCCCACACGCCAGTGGTAGGGTGAGAGGGCACGGAATAGAGATTGGGCTGCGCGGAGGGGGTTCCTGGTGGGCTGAAATGTGGTAAGCCGGCCCAGGTAAGCTTCCTTTACTTTTTCTTTTATGTTTTATTTTTTGTTTTCTTTTATAAGTATTTTGAATCCAATTTGAATTTGAATATGAGTTTCAACTTTGAGTCAATTATACAAATTCAAACTCTACTATAGGCATAATATATCTTTATTTACTCCTTTTTCTCCTCATAATATTCATTTTCTTCTCTTTTCTAAATTCTAGAATTCCTTTTAGATCTCAATTTCCATTCTAGTTTTAACCTATTCATTTTTATATTTTTTTATATTGTCACAAGTAATGCACACACAATAAAATCCCAGCATGATGCATATTTTTGTGGCTTTTATGGTATTAATTATTTGTTTATCCCTAGGGTGAACACATGTGATGATGCACAAAGGTTAAACTCACATAAGGAGAAATTGTTTCTCTATTGGTATTATTTCTAGCAAATTACAAAGTGGGTGTTACAAATCCTACCCCCCTAAAAAAATAATCTCGTCCTCGAGATTTAGGAAGATCTAGGGAAAAGGTGGGGAAAATCTATGTGAAGCTCTTCTTCTCTTTCCCAAGTTGCTTCATCTTCACCGTGGTGACTCCATTGCACTTTGCACATCTTTATCACCTTATTTCTTGTAACTCGAGTTAAAGTATCCAAAATCTTGATAGGATACTCCGTGTAAGTCAAATCACCCTGAACACTAAGCTCTTCCATTGGTAACTGTTCCTCAGGGACACTGAGACACTTCTTCAGTTGAGATACATGAAACACATTATGCATATCCGATAGACTAGCAGGTAACTCGAGTTGGTATGCCATCTCCCCAACTCGCCTAAAGATCAGGAATGGTCCAATATAGCGAGGGGACAATTTGCCCTTAACTTTGAATCTCCTCATTCCACGAAGTGGTGACACCTTGAGATACACGTAGTCTCCCTCTTCAAATTCCAGTGGCCTCCTTCTATTATTAGCATAACTCTTTTGCCTGGTTTGAGCTACCCTCAAATTCTCCCGAATTATACGGACTTGTTCTTCTGCTTTTTGAATCAGTTCAGGCCCAAAGAATTGTCTTTCTCCAGTTTGATCCCAATACAGAGGAGTCCTGCACTTCCTCCCATATAAAGCTTCAAAAGGTGGCATCTTCAGACTGTCCTGATAACTATTATTATATGAGAACTCAGAATAAGGTAGACTTTTATCCCAACTTCCTCCATGCTGAAGGGCACATGCTCTCAACATATCTTCCAATACTTGATTAGTCCTTTCAGTCTATCCATCAGTCTGAGGGTGATAAGCCGTACTAAAATTCAACTTTGTACTCATATTCTCATGAAAGCTTCTCCAAAATCTTGAGGTAAACTGTGAACCTCGATCAGACACGATCTTCTTTGGTACTCCATGTAAACACACAATCCGAGCCATATATAACTCTGCTAGCTGAGAACCTTTATATGTAGCCTTCACAGGAATAAAGTGAGCCACTTTAGTCAATCTATCCACAATCACCCATATAGCATCATATCCTTTCTGGGTGCGAGGCAATCCCGTAATGAAATCCATACCAATCTCTTCCCACTTCCACTCGGGTATCTTCAGTGGGTGCAATAGTCCAGCTGGCCTCTGGTGTTCAGCCTTAACTCTTTGACATACATCGCACATAGCCACATGTGCAGCTACATCTCTTTTCAATCCATACCACCAATATTTCCGCTTCAAATCCTGATACATCTTGGTACTACCAGGATGAAGAGAATAATCCGAATCATGGGCCTCCTTTAAAATAGTCTCTCGAAGGCTTTTAATATCAGGAACACACATCCTGTCCTTGAACCATACAGTGCCTTGCTCATCTTCTGTAAATTCCGGAACTCGACCTTCAGTAATCAGATCCTTAATCTCTTTTATTTTAGCATCATCAAGTTGACCTTTGCGGAATTCTTGCTCCAAAGTAGGTTCCACATCAATAGTAACTCCTTCAGTATGAGCAACTATCCCCAGGTTAAGTCTCCTGAAGTCCTCAACAATCTCATCAGGTAGCTGGGCAACAATAGCTGAATGAACATGCTCCTTGCGACTCAAGGCATCTGCAACCAAATTTGCCTTGCCCGGGTGATAGTGAATCTCCAAATCATAATCCTTAATAAGCTCCAACCAACGGCGTTGCCTAAGGTTGAGATCCTTCTGAGTGAATATATACTTCAGACTCTTATGATCCGTATATACTTGGCACTTGGTCCCCATGATATAATGTCTCCAAATCTTAAGCGCATGTACAACGGCTGTCAATTCCAAGTCATGAGTGGGGTAGTTCAATTCATGTTTCCGCAACTGACGAGAAGCATAAGCAATCACATGTCCTTCTTGCATGAGCACACATCCTAAGCCTTGGCCACATGCATCACAATAAATATCAAATCCTTTCTGTAGGTCTGGCATAACCAATACTGGTGGCGACATCAACCTCTTCTTCAATAGATCAAAGCTGTCTTGACACTTCTCGTCCCACTTAAATTCTCTTCCTTTCTCCAAAAGCGAAGTCATAGGCTTAGCAATCTTAGAAAATCCTTCAATAAATCTCCGATAATAGCCAGCAAGTCCCAAGAAACTTCGAATCTCCGTAACTGTAGTGGGTACTCTCCACTCCGTTATCTCCTTAACCTTAGCAGGATCCACTGATATTCCTCCATTAGATATGATATGACCAAGAAATGGCACCTCGCCAATCCAAAACTCGCACTTGCTGAACTTGGCATATAGCTGGTTATCTCGTAGCTTCTGTAGCACCAACCTCAGATGTTCCTCATGATCGTTATCACTCTGGGAATAAATAAGAATGTCGTCGATGAACACCACGACGAATCTATCCAAGTACTCCATAAACACCTTATTCATCAAGTTCATAAAATAAGCTGGTGCATTGGTTAATCCAAACGACATAACAGTAAACTCATATAATCCATATCGAGTCGAGAAAGCCATCTTGGGAATATCCGATGGTCTAATCCTCATCTGATGGTATCCCGATCGGAGATCAATCTTCGAAAATACTCTTGCTCCTCTCATTTGATCAAACAAATCCTCAATACGGGGTAACGGATACTTGTTCTTCACAGTAACATCATTAAGTGATCTATAATCCACACACATTCTTTGTGATCCATCCTTCTTCTATACAAACAGTACCGGTGCTCCCCACGGTGAGGAACTCGGATGAATGTACCCAGCATCTTGTAACTCAGTTAACTGCTTCTTAAGTTCCTTCAACTCCTCTACGGACATCCTATATGGCCGTTTAGAAATAGGGGCGGTTCCAGGTAAGAGATCAATAACAAACTCAACTTCTCTATCAGGTGGCATCCCTGGTAACTCCTCTGGAAAGACATCCGGAAAATCTCTAACCACCCGGATGTTGTCACCAACAAACTCCTCAGGTATAAAGAACATTGCACGCATGGATGAGGAGGTTACTGCAATATTAACTTGAAATCTTTCTCCTTTAGTGGTAGTGAGTTCTACGGTACCTCTACCACATGCTATAACGGCCTTTGCCTTTCTTAGCCATGACATACCAAGGATCAGATCTATACTGCTTGACTCTAATATTATAGCAGTAGCTCCAAATTCTCTACCCATAATGGTCAATGTCAATCTACGTGTCATTTGATTCGCCTCAACAGGCCCTTTAGGTGTAATTACTATCATGGGTTTTCTCATATTTAGCAGTGGTATTTCATTTGTGTTGGCATATCTAGCAGACATGAATGAATGTGTAGCACCAGAATCAAATAATATGGTTGCAGGAATTGCATTAACATAAAACATACCAAGTACGATGTCCCCACCATCCGGAGTAGCATCAACGCTGACTTGATTAACCTTGGCAATAGAATATCCCTTGCCAGATCCTGGAGTTTGCTGCCTGTTCTGAACTGGAGTAGTAGCCATCCTCTGTGGGCAGACATTTGCATAATGACTAGTCTTCCCACACTTGAAACAAGTAGTGCCTGGACTCTGTCCTGAGAACTTCGTCGGGGTGCCAGTAGGGGTAGCCTGTCGAGGAGGTGGAGTCCTCAGTGGTGATTGCTGAACTGGGCGCTGGCCTCCGCCAGTGCGAACTGGTGTACCCTGAGGTGAACTGTAGCGAGGACGAACACTACTGCTTCCTTGTCCTTGAGATATAGCCTTTCTCTTCAAATCTCCCAGCTGAACACGCTTGTGTTCAATAGCCAGGGCCTTATCAAGCAGCCTCTAAAATGATGGAAATGTGTGTGCCACTAGAGCGTACTGCAGTGGTCCATTAAGTCCTTCAATAAAATGCTCCTGCTTCCTTTCGTCTTCAGCAACTTCATCAGGGGCATATCTGGATAACTGGATAAACTTGTCGCGGTACTCGCTGACTGACATACTTCCTTGCTTCAGCGACAAAAATTCCTTCTTCTTAATCTTCATTAATCCAGCTGGTATATGATAGTTCCTGAACTGTGTACTGAACTCCGCCCAAGTAATAGTATCAGCAGCATCGTGGGCAGCAGTATATGAATCCCACCAGTCAGCAGCAGGACCTGTCAGACGTCCAGAAGCATATAAAACCCTCTCCCGATCAGTGCATTGTGCAATATTCAACATCTTTTCCACAGATTTCAGCCAATCATCTGCATCCAGTGGATCAGGAGAGCTTGCAAATGTAGGTGGCTTATGACTCATGAACTCCCTATGCTTATCTTGGGGTGGAACTGGTGGTGGTGGAGGAGGCAATGGTACTTGTTGCTGTTGCTGCTGTTGTTGTTGCATTTGCATTTGTTGTTGCAGCTGCTGCTGTTGCGCCCTCCTTTCCTGGCGTATCTCCTCTCGCTCCTGGCGCAACTCCTGTCGTATATCTTCTCTTTCCTGACGCATCTCCTGGCGTTCTTGCTGCATCTGGGCACGCATATCAGCCATAGTGTCCGCCATTTGCTGCATCACCGCCATCTGAGCAGCAACCAATGGGTCAACTCCGCCTGGTGGAGGATTAGGAGGATTCATCTCTGCAGGTTGTGGCTGGGGTTGTCTATATATCCACCGAGTGTGTCGATTAGGAGGCAAATCAATTCCACCACCCCGCCTGGTATTGACCATCTGAGTTAGATACATATGGTAAGAAAATAGTAGACAAGGCAGGTATTTACAAATCATGTTACTTTGGGGGATTTATTAGCTAAGCAGATTAATATTTTACCTACCATAGCTAATTCATTACCTTATGGTGGTACATACTAAGATGTCCATATATAATATATCAATCAATCAAAGAAGCAAATCAGGCATTTATCACCAGCACAATCAACCAATCACTTTTTAAATAAAGAAAATAGTTTTAAATTTTGTCTTAGGTTCCCTATCTCTTAAAAAGATCATAGTGGTAGGATTCCAAGGTGTGAAATCCATCTTGTCTTAGAGTAGAAAAGATAAGATTAACCAGAGTAGAGTAGCAAAAGGTGAGACAAGATCAAGATGAGATGAGTATAGAATGAGTCAGATTAAGGTAAGTAGGAGAGGGTTTGTCCATTTCTATCTAGGTTTCGTCCTACAGTCAACATTTCCTCTGATACCACTTCTGTCACACCCGGCTTTAAGGAAACAAGCCAGGTGCATCTCATACATGCGCCAAGAAGACAACATATATAATAACAGAGTGTATAGAGATAAATGTCACAAAACATCAGAGTACTTATTACATAGCAGAAGTCTTATTACAAAATAAAGGAATAACCATAAAACGAACTAAGGATCGTCGGCGCCAATGTCAACTAAGAAACGCCACCTAGATCAGATCATACTCCTCGCCTTGTGGCTCCTCCTGAACCACCTGCTCTTCTCCTATGGGGGGTGGTGTGAGACAGCAAGGGTGAGCTCACACATGATCATAGCTCAACAAGTTGTGGGGAACCAGTGGACATAAACTCACAAAGGTGTGGGTTCATGTGATGTGTAAGGCTAATCAATGACAGGGGTTAAAGCTGAGCATTGCTTTTAAGTAGTTGGTCAAACTTTTATTAGCAGTTACTAAGTGTAAGTAAGTACCAAACCTTAAATAAAGTAATAGTACAAAATTAATAATAATCCCATGCAATGCAAATGACAAAATTGAATTTAAGTTCCATAATTTAAACATCAGAGAGTCCTGAGCTGCTCATGACCGTGAGCTCGGCTAGTATACCAGTTTTACACTCTGTAGAGGTTGTACCCTTTACCCACAAATCATGTTACCCATCTGCCAAGGGGTCGCGACTCCCATACACCTCTACCTAGGAAGCGCGGCAGGGCAACACTACGAGGCCTTTACAAAGTTCCACTAGCTTCCGAAAACCCGCTACAGTTTATGGGAAGAGCACTTGCAAGAATCCCCCGTCTGACCGCCATCGCAGCTAAATCAACCCGAGAACCTCCTTGCATGCAACTCCCCTACTGCCCTTGCCCCTTTCGGATAAGGTAGTCTTCCACTAGCTTTCCTAATTAGTCAGCCAAGGGCGTCCCATTAAACCCTTGTGGTGGCACGTGTTTCTCAAGTTAAGCTCTATGTTCCAATTAACATTAATGATCTCAAAATGAACATAAATAGAATAACAAAAAGAATTGGAACATAGATGTAATAAATGATTATCCCAAAACCATGTAAAGCAATAGCAAACTACCTAAGTGATTCAGGGGTAAACAAGGTAATGAGATAAACAATCTAGGATGACCTATCGGGTCCCATCAAAATTAACCTATGCATGGATAAATGATATTAAAGAACATTATTGGGTAAAAAGTGGTCAAGGGCACAACTTGCCTTCAATGAGCTCCTGCTCAGCTACTTCAACCTGCTGCTCACCAGGATCCTCGGTCACGGGTTCTTCTACTCGCCACAATCCAAACAAGCACAATATACAGGGAAAAATTAACATCACACCAAACATGTGAACAAAATACACAACAATACTCTACATATTAAAATAAAATCCTAGGAACAGGAATCATAATTTTTGGAGTTATAGATTTTAAGATATGAATTTACAAAGATTTTATGTGCTTTAAATAGGATTAAGTGTGGGATTAAATTTCTTACTGTTTTCACGACAAAACAGAGGCTCTAAGTGATAGAGAATTAAATTACAAAAATTTAGAAAGTGGAATGAAGTAATTTGGAGCAAGTATGAATTTTTTATGAATTAACAAAGTTCTAGAAATTATTTTCCTATTAAAAATCCATTTATAAATTATTTTCTCTGGTTTTATAATGCTCTGGACTGGGCCTCATTTAAACAGGAACACAGGGGGTCTTGTGTAAAAGTCTCTAAGACTCAGATCTCTGCCGCCAAGACTGCGGGTTCTATTTCTCAGAACCCCGAGGGCTCTTTTGCAAAACTGTTCGGCTGAAGGGGTTAACTCTAGATTTCGGCCGTTGGATCTAAAATCCAGGGCAGGGAGCTCACCACACCACGATCTAATGTCAGTCGTTCAATCTAGATGGGTGGCCGAGATCGCATGTGCCCAAGCGTTTTCTTCAATCTAATCTAAGCCGTCAGATGCGAATCCAGCGCCCCGGAGTCGTCTTCTCTAACCTGACGCGGCTAAACGGGGCGAACAGCACCCCGTGGCGGAGCAACCCGCCGGCGCACCTCGCTCGACGGAGACAGGGCCCCAAATTCCCAAATCAACTGGTGCTAATCGAAATTCAAAGAACGGCGAACCTACTGAACCTGTGTTCACTGGAAAACGTGCGGCGGAATGCCCTACCCACGGCATGGCACGGTGTCGCGGCGCCGATGAGGCGCCAGTGACAAATTCCTGGTCCCCGGATGGGTAAACACCTCCCCTGCGAAGCTCTACATGACGAGAATCGGTAGACGAAGATGATGGGAGATTACCTACACGCAGCGGCGCAGAAGAACTCCCTGGCGGCGGCTAGTCCAAGCTCCACCCCAGTGGGTTCGGGACGTCGATTTCTCCCACCCTGGGCAGAATTTGAGAGGGGTTCTGCGTGGTATGGATAGAGGGCACGTAGAAGGGGCGAATCCATCCATTAATAGGGGCCCAGAAGTCGCCATGCACGCCCGGCATGCTCGGCCAGGTTACGGAGTCCGTTGCGAGGTGAGCGGGAGTTCGGCGCTTGGGGAAGAACGTGGCTGACGGCGTGGACCCACTCGGAAGCGACCCGGCGTATCTAAGCGCGTGCGGATGAGACTGCCAAGCCAGGCCCGCCGGTCGGGTGTGCGCGGGCGAGCGGGATGACATCGCTAGCCCACCAGTCAGCGGGTGAAGGAGAGTGAGCGCAAGTGAGCAAGGAGGCTGCCTTCGTGGGCCCACACGCCAGTGGTAGGGTGAGAGGGCACGGAATAGAGATTGGGCTGCGCGGAGGGGGTTCCTGGTGGGCTGAAATGTGGTAAGCCGGCCCAGGTAAGCTTCCTTTACTTTTTCTTTTATGTTTTATTTTCTGTTTTCTTTTATAAGTATTTTGAATCCAATTTGAATTTGAATATGAGTTTCAACTTTGAGTCAATTATACAAATTCAAACTCTACTGTAGGCATAATATATCTTTATTTACTCCTTTTTCTCCTCATAATATTCATTTTCTTCTCTTTTCTAAATTCTAGAATTCCTTTTAGACCTCAATTTCCATTCTAGATTTAACCTATTCATTTTTATATTTTTTTATATTGTCACAAGTAATGCACACACAATAAAATCCCAGCATGATGCATATTTTTGTGGCTTTTATGGTATTAATTATTTGTTTATCCCTAGGGTGAACACATGTGATGATGCACAAAGGTTAAACTCACATAAGGAGAAATTGTTTCTCTATTGGTATTATTTCTAGCAAATTACAAAGTGGGTGTTACAACTCTCTTCTCGTGCAAGTCACCCGCCCGATCTCAGCTTAATCATTTAAACCCAAATCTTGGTACCTAGCAGAGGTACATCTTTTCCGATGTTGAATCCATCACGGCCGTGATGGATCCACCATCAAGTTTTATTTTCAAAAACATACCACCCACTTTGCCAATCATCTTTTGTAAAACAAAACCTTTTGTTTTGCTAGAGCAATACTAAGCAGAGTAAAAACCTTTTGTAAAACAGGGTATCAAGGAAGGTAATCAAAGATCAAGGAAGGTAATGCAGGAATTGTTTAAGCATTCAACTCCTAACACCTAATGCATCAATCAAGTGCGAAAGATTTTAAAAACATCAAGGGAGGTGGCAAATGCACCGGGGCTTGCCTTTGTTAGTAGGTGAGTCAGGCTCAGGCCCGCAGATGTCAAAGTAGAGACAAGATCCTGCCTGAGAGTCCGAAGGTGGTGGTGCCTTCTCTTCACTCACTTCAATTTCTTCTTCGTTTTCTAAACATAACCACATATATGTATATAAGAATGAATGCCATGTAATGTTCATGAGAGTGCAAAGATAATAAGAACTTATTATCTAAGTTCTTGAATACAATTTTCCTTCACGGAACTCCGAGAACTTAGGGTTTCCGGAGTTAGTAAAGGAGTTCATAGAGCAAGGGTGGGGGTTTTGGGTTCTAGTTATCAAACAAGGTCCAAATCAACCCAAACTCTACCCAAGGCTTCTAAATGATGTGTAGAACTTGTATAAAAAGTTTGGACATTTTTGGAATTACCATTTATCTTCTAAAAATCCAGAACTATTGTTTTAAACTACTTTAAATGCCTTAAAATTCCTTATTTATCCTAAAAATCATAAAACTATTTTTATTAAATTTTATGGAAAATAAGAAGTCTAGAAAAATTGGTTTGACAATTTTAGGATTTTTCTACAATTTTCTATAATTGTTGGAGTTCTGCTGGAGAAAGAAAAGGATAAAGAATGAACAGTTCCTGGGCCGATTTCAGCCTAGGCAGCCCAACACCAGAGGGAAAACGCGCGCGTGCGCGCCCGCTCTGGTTGCTTTGCGAAAAGGACCTCGGGGTTTTGGTTAACCGGAAACAAGTTTCTTTACTGTTCTTCTGTGTCACTGACAGTTTACACATAAGTCCTCCGATTTCTATTACTTTACATTTAGCGGTCCCCGACGGCGTGGAGCACGGCCGAGCTCCGACGTGCCGTCTAGACCGGCCGATTGGGGCAACGGCTAGGTTCTCCGAGTAACTGGCACGAATTTGGAGCTACCACGATCATTTCCCCCAACCCAATTTTATCTATGCGCTATTGGTTTGCTCGGGCCACGGTGACTGAGAGTATTACGGCAAGACAGTCGTGTTCCCGGCGATCAACGAGGTTCTAACTTAATTAAACGGGTCAGTGATTATCCAGAGCAAGTAAGAACGTCGAAACAAGCACGCAGAGGACAAGTGTGGACCTGATTTGGGCTGGCCACGGAGAGCTGGAGTTCACGGTGTTCTTCAACTTATTTTGGGGAAGTTTAAAATTCGTGCTCACTGGTGATTGACTGGGAGCAATACTGGTTGGGGTGGCGCGTGATGATGTTGTGAAGCTAGCCGCGGGCTCAATTTGTAGGTTCAGCGAGCGGTGACCGTGAATTTGGGCGCTGACGCGCGGCGGCCGGAGGTGAAGAAGAACGCTGGTGCGGTGAATACGTGTTCCGTGTCGTGGCAGTAATTCCGGTGGTCGACGGGAAGCTAGAGGGAGTCACGGCGATGCGGTGGCGAGATTGGGACACGCGGCGCAAGGCCGGAAAACGGCGGTTCACCGGCGAGCCTATCAAGTTCCACCGCGACAAGCTCTGTACGGTGGTCGGATTTGTTTACCGGCCGGACTTATCCACGACGACGATCCTCAAGTGCTATCCAGTTGCTCTGGTCACAATCACGGTGGTGACGGCACGAATCTTTGCGCAGGGAGGTCACCGGCGGTGAGGTCGTCGCGCTGGCGGTCTGATCCGTTTCAGTCACTGTACCATGGGGTGTCTTCGTCAGGTGCCTGAACCAACCCCCTTCTACCGACTGTTTCCCTTGATTCTTGTGAATAACTGGGCAAGACTCCTTAACAAAGTTTGCTCTTGATTCAACAATCTTCAATCCATATACAGGACATTTGGGTCAAAACCGAGGGGATTCAACGATAGGCGCATCAAACTTGCACTCATCTCACTGGAACCTTATTTTATCCTTAGGTTCAGTTTTAGTTTTCTGAAACTGTTCTGACAGAGCAACTTGAAACAGGTTTTTCTCTAATTTTTGTGTCCCAACACAAGAGGATATCTACATCAAAGTTGTTCTCCTATAATAGGTTAACAAAATTGATGTGGTGACTTAGGGCAAAAACCCTATATTTTGAAAGCTACAAGGTTCAAAATTTGAGCCCATCACACTAAAATTCAGACTTAGAATAAATTCTCAATTGGGGTCCTTTTTGCAAATCAATCCAAAACTTAGGGTTTAACTTGCAAATTCACATATGAGTGACCCAATTGACTCAAGAAACTTATTTAACTTGGTTTTTGTACTTTAGTCCAAAAGTGGACTAATTTTGCACATAAGCCCCTAGGGTTTGGTTTTAGGGTTTTCCAAGGTTCAAATGGGGTCTTTGAATATCCCAGGGGTATAAATGTGATTCAAGTTTATTTTTGGAAATATTTCATGACTATTTCCCTAAAGCTTTTAGGTTTTCTCAACTTGGGCTAGGTTTTACCCCTTTAATCCCTATTTAGGGTTAAGTTCCCCATCCAGGGGTCTATTTGCAAAATGCTATAACAATACAACTTGTTTGAAATTTTTACCTAGTGAATGCACTCTAGGTGTGTCAAACATATGCAATGCCAATGTTTATGATGTCATGCTCAAGTTTTAGTTGCAGTAACACCAGGGGTGTTACAACTCGCTGGACCAGCTCGAAGAGGCTCGAGACATTGCCTTACTACATTCGGCACGGTACCAGCAGTCGCTGTGACGCTACAACGCTCGAAGCGTTCGACCCCAAGGCTTCCAAGTGGGAGACTTGGTGCTTCGTCTGCGACAGGACGCCCGAGGGCGCCACAAGCTCACTCCTCCCTGGGAAGGGCCCTTCATCATCGCTAAGATTTTGAAGCCCGGAACATACAAGCTGGCCAACGACCAAGGCAAGGTCTACAGCAACGCTTGGAACATCCAACAGCTACGTCGCTTCTACCCTTAAGATGTTTTAAGTCGTTCATGTACCTCGTTTTCTTTACATACACAAAGTCTAACCGTCAAGGAAGGGTCGGCCTTGCCACAGCAAAGCCAGACCCTCCCTCGGGGGCTAGAAGGGGGGAACCCCCTCTGCGTCAAAATTTTCCTCGGAAAAAATTTTCTACCAAAACGACCTTCGTGCTTTCGACTTCCGTATCGATAGCGGGATCCTGAAAACGACGAGAGTACACATAAGCGGCAAGGCCGACCGAGCCGAGGAACTCCTACGCCTCCGGGATACGGATACCTCACTCATCACCTTCCGCGAGAAGTAACTCACGCTTGGATAAGCGATCCTGCTACCGAACAAGTCCAAACACTCGGGTAGAAAACGACTTTCGTGCCTTCTCGATAGTATCAATAACAGAATCCTACGACCAAATGAGAGTGCATGTAAGCGGCAAGGTCGACCGAGCCGAGGAACTCCTACGCCTCCGGGATATGGATACCTCACTCATCACCTTCCGTGAGAAGTAACTCTCGCTCAGATAAAAGATTCTGCTACTGACAGACAAGTCGTGATGCTCGAAACAAGAGGAAAGAAAACGCAGCTTTTTAACACGACGATAAAGTGTTTAGGCCTCAGCGGCCGCGAAAAACATGCGCATGCTACAGACAAACTGTTCCTGCAGGTTCAGGCATCGGTAGGGGGAGCAGCAGCACCCTCGGCGTTGTTTCCACCCTCGGCGGAACCTGGCCCGGCCTCGGACGGCGACCCGGGCGAAGGGACCTCCACCCAAGAGAGGACGCCAGCACCGCGCCAGCGGATGTCTTGGCCAAGCTTCAGCTGCTGCTGCCACATCTTCCTCGGCCTAGGAAACCGCCAGCTCCCGGGCCGATGAAGTCTCTTTTCAGGCCGACTCCGCCCCTGTCCGCGCCAACACCGCTGCCTCCGGCTCCGGCTCATTGCAGAGCAGCCGAGGGTTCTAAAAAACTGAGCAAGGGAGGCCTAGAGTGGCAAGGCCGACCGAGCCGAGGGACTCCTACGCCTCCGGAATATGGATACCTCACTCATCACCTTCCGCGAAAGGCAACTCACGCTCAGTTAAGTGGTTTGGCTAGCTAACAGGCAAGTCCCAGTGCTCGAAATGAGGAAGAAACGCAGCTTTATACTCGAATACCCAAATGTTCAGGCCTCGACAACCACGAAGAACAAACACATATACTTGGGGTAACTATGCTACACAGACTTAGACATCGGCAGAACCCTCGACGGTTCTCCCGACCTACGACAAATGTCTAAGTACTTGAAGCGGTTACATTTTGCTCTGGCAAAAACCCAGTATATCCCCTTACAAACGGGACTCCGATTCCGCTCTCGCGGGTACGAACAACCTCCACACCAGAAGGCCTGCGGGATAACAAACTCCAGGTGGCGCATCGGCAGCAGCGACAACGACCTCCGTCTCGGGCGGCTAGATAGCTGCAGCAACGGCTTCAGGGCGAACGCTGCAGCGGAGAGGCCCTCGCCCACGAAGGACGGAACCAGCCATTAAAGCTAAAGAGACGGAGGTCCGGGGTGCAGGCGGCGCTGGCGGTCTCGTCGGCAGAGACAACCTCCTCCGGCTGTCACCACCTCAGCGCCGACGGCCACCTGCCCACCAACACCCCACCGGCGTACGGCGTCCGCCCCAAAGCGCACCGGCAGGTTCTTACTCCCGTCCTCGCCACAAGAACGAGAACAGGGCCGTCCTAGAACACGAACGCCGCCCTCGTGGCGTACGACGTGTTGAGCGACCCCCCAACAGCCGGCGACGCAGCAAGGACCAGCGGTGGGGGGCGGCACCGGAAGTAGCGCCAGGGCCGCTCGCGCCAGGGAGCCAGACGCGTGGCAGCTGCCAGTGCCACAGGCGGCGAATGCCCTTCTCCCCAGATCACTGAGGGAAAGAGCGGGCCGCTGCCTACGCAGAGGTAGACCCCGGCTCAGCTTGCCCTCCGCCTCAGCAAGGATGACGAAGATCCTTGAAGCTGAGGGCAGGGCGGAGGCCGCAGCTCGGCTTGCTTTTCCCCACCAAACTGACCATTGGTGAGGGAATGCAGCCGGGCTGCACGACGAAAATCCTTGAAGCCGAGAGATGGCTGAAGGGCGTCGATCTCCACGAGGCCGCGCTCCTCCAACGACAGCAAGAAGAAGGCGACGCTGGTGCACCCCATCCAGGGGCTCGAAAGGTGGAAGGGCGCAATGCATGAGGGGAGAACGAAGGCATGGCCACTGCCCGGGGGATCGATCCTCTTTTATAGGCAGACCTCCTCACTTGCACCCATTAGCGTCACGGGTGAAGTCTCCACTAACATACTCTAGGGTTCTCCCCCTATGACACGGGGGCTGGGTCCCACACGTCATACAAGCTGATCCGAAGCGCGAAGAAGGCGAACCGCCGCACGCGAGGCATGCAACCGCCCCGCGGTTACAGGCGTTCTCCCATCTTCGCAGAAATTGGTGGCCGAAAGGGTGGACTGCCACACGACAGGCATCCAACCGCACCGTGACTGTGCGCCCTTTCGGCTTCGACCACATCCGACGGACCAGCGCAAAGGAAGCGGGCCCGCATGTCATGTAACCGGCGCGCTGGTTACGACGTGCAAGAAACTACACCGCCACCTGCGCCAATGCCATGCCTCCTTGGCTGCAGAACCAGTACCACGACTCGAGGCGGCCCCGCGCGTGACCCAACTGTGCCAATTGAAGGCGACGGCCACGGGACAGTCAGCCGTGGAGATAGGCACGATGGTTGGCATGGCCAAAAGTGGGCCGGCAGTAATTGCAGCGGCAGACGAGCGGAAGCAGCGGTCAAATCGCCTGCAGGCTCGCGTCCCCTCCTGAAGCGACGGGAGAGCCCTCTCTCACGGCGTGAAGACGACGCACCCGTGTCCCGTTCCTCCAATGGCTCACACGCGCAATGGGCTCCACGCTAATCGCCCGTCCCGTCGCATTAACTCCCCGGCGGAGCAGGCAACACCTCTGGCAGGCAAGGCGGGCGTCGCTTCGCCTCCGCCATGATGACCGTGTCAAAAAAGGTGCGCCACCATATTTAAATTCATATCCTTCCCCTCCTCCTCTCTCTCTCTCTTGCTACAGGGACCGGGAAAGGGGATGTTGTGGAAAGAATCCTTCTCGCCAAAGGAAGCGGGCCCTGAGCCCTCCTATTGATTAGGGGTTCGAAGGCTGGCCCCTCGGAAGGGTTTCGACAGCCGCCCCAGAGCACTCGGGCTTCAAGCCCATTACTAATCAGGGGTTCGAAGGCTGGCCCCTCGGAAGGGTTCGACAGCCGCGCCCAGAGCGCTCGGGCTCCGTGCCCATTACTGATCAGGGGTTCGTAGGCTGGCCCCTCGGAAGGGTTCGACAGTCGCCCCAGAACACGCAGAGTGAGGGATGACTCTGGGTATGTCCGATACATGACCGAGGCTCGGGCTACACTCCCGAGGTACCCTAGGACATTTCCGAGACCGGCGGGAACGATTTGTAATGGAATCCCACAGAGGGAGGCATCAAGCCCTCGGACCCTGTCAAAGGTGTCTGGGTCCGGCGAATCACCCGCAGGTACTTTTGGAGCGCGCCTCTGGGCCACCAGCCGACCCCTAACGAACGGGGCACGGGCGTCCACTTGGATCACCCGTTAGCAGCTCACTGGAAACACCATGTTCGGCGCCCTCCGAGGGCAACATGGCGCTTTCCCCCCTCCTCCTTGCGGAAAGGCGACGCAGGGGCGTAAGATAAAAGTCGGGAAAGTCCTTGATCGTCCTCTCGCTCCGCGCAGAGGCTCGAGGGCTGCTCTCGCACCCGGCTACGGCCAAACTGTTGACAGCGTCAACCTACCAGCTTGATAACTTGGAACCTGACCATGCACCCGGGCTACGGCTAGGCCGCATGAGGGAACGATCAGACCGGCCGAGGCACCACGAAAGGCATTTAGACCTCAGAGGAGTCAAACCACTCCTCCGAGGCCTCGGGGCTACACCCGGCGGGTGCGCTCGCGCGCACCCACCAGAACAGAGCAAAAACCGAGAAAGGCCGGTCCCCTCACCGAAAATGCGGCAAAAGCCTCCAAGCGAGTACCAACACTCCCTTCGAGGCTCGGGGGCTACTGCCGGGTACCATAATTAGGGGTACCCCCAACACTCCTAATCCGGGCTGGTAAACACCCTCAGACCAACTGACGGGCGCGGTTCAAGTCAAGGCTTCGTCTACCCAAGGGACGTGATCTCACCCGAGCCTAGCCTCGGGCTGGAGCAGTAGTCCTAGACGAGTTCACGCCTTGCCCGAGGGCCTCCTCAGGCAGCGGGCGCCTCCTCGGCTCTCCCGAAGCCTGGCTCGGGCAGGCTTCGTTGTGAAGCAATCTTGGCCGGACCGCCTCACCAACCGACCGCTTCGCAGGCGCATTCAATGCAGGGGACGCCTGACGCCGTATCCTGACACACGCGCCTCAGTAGGCCAGACCGAAGTGACCGCAGTCACTTCGCCCCTCTCTTTTACTGTCCGATATGACGGGAAAACAGCGCCGCTCGCCCCGCTCCGACTGCCGTGCCAACCACCCAGGCGAAGACTGACAACAAGTCACGATCAACCACCGAGTTCGGCCTCGGGCGCAACAGGAAGCTCCGCCTCGCCCGACCTCAGGCTCCGGCCTCGAGAGGAGGTCTCCGCCTCGCCCGACCCCCGGACTCGGCCTCGACCTCGGTCTCGGGAGGAATCGCGTCCTCGCCCGTCCCCGGCCTCGGTCTCAAGAGAAGTCTCCGCCTCGCCCGACCTTGGGCTCGGACCGACCGCGCCAACAGGGGATACATCATTATCCTATCCCTAGCCTGCTCAGGCTACAAGGAACAAGACCGGCGTCCCATCTGGCTTACCCCGGCGATGGGTAATGATGGTGCCCCGCGTGCACCATGACGCCGGTGGCTCTCAGCCCCTTACGGCAGCAAGGAGACGTCAGCAGGATCCTTGCCGCACTGCCAGTTGTGCTCCTACAGGACTCAGGCGCTCCTCCGACGGCCACGCTATCACGTGTACATGGCTCAAGCTCTCCCCCGACAGCCACGTTGGCATGTACGCAAGGCTTAGGCATCTCTCTGCCGGACACGTTAGCGCATAGCTACACCCCCCATTGTACGTCTGGATCCTCTCCTTGCGTCTATAAAAGGGAGGTCCAGAGCCATCCTGGAGGGGGGTTCGCGCGGGGGAAGGAGCGAACGAACAGGCTCCCTCTCACTCTCTCTCTCTCCCTCTCGCGACGTGCTTGTAACCCCTACTACGAGCGGCACCCCTGGTGCAGGATAATACAAGGCTTGTCCCACCTCTTGTGTTCCATCTCGCGCCAACCCATCTGGGCAGGGGCACGCAGCGACAATCTCACTCGTCGGTCCTGGGACCCTCCGGGTCCGAAACGCCGACAATGTGCTATTAGTATTGCTCGTGATCCGGTAAAGCATGAGCTTACCAAGCATATTGGTGTTGACGCTCATTATACACGAGCACATATACATGATGGTGTTGTTTCTCTTCGGTACGTACAGTCAGAGCTTTAGCTGGCAGATTTCTTCACCAAGGCACAAACCCGGGCTCAGCATCGGATTTATCTCTCCAAACTCAGTGTTCTTGATCCACCTTGAGTTTGAGGGGGGTGATAGTGATATATGTGCATATGTTAGAGATATGTCCATATTTGTATTTTTCCCTTATATATTTGTAATCTGGTGTACTTATGTATATTTGGTTCTAGAACCCTCCTCATAATATAGATGTCCTATTTGTATCAGTAGCCACCTCCACTGTTAAAAAATGCAGCAGCTGGCAGGACACCGGTCCTAACACTATTGGCCGACCCACACGCCGTCACCGTTTTGTAATAAATATGATTTGTCGATGTGTACTGACAACATTGAAAACTGCAAACAGCAGAAACTGTGCTGCATCTCTATCCTGCGATCTTATCACAGCAATGCTTTGCTAGTAAGAGTACTAGTATTTTTTTAAAAACATATGGAGTAGATCCCAAGTCAATGCAACCGCTCTCGTACGTGGGGAAGCAACGCAACCAAGCTCTCATCTCATAGGCCACATGTAAACTTGATGAGGCGATGTGATGTGATGCACATCTAGTACTATTCTAGAGCTGTTGTGATGTCGGCTGCCACTGGTTCCAAATCACAGAGAAGGTACCGTGCACCCAGCGAGAGCATATACTACTGTATGTCTCATTGATAATCTTCTTCGAATTCTCATGCATTGCTGGTATATATATATATATATACACTCTCCATGACAGATGGCAAAACCGTAGTTTTTTTCCCCAATTTAATTACAGTCCTAGCTAGCTAGTGTTGCTTGACTTTGTTTCGGCCAATGTGTGGCCAAACTGCCCTGGGAGCAGATTCTGTGGGTTGGGTTCACCTACGTACGTATTTTACCTGCGGATTTCCTTTGCCATGCACACTCTCTCAGTTAACATTTTATTATTTGGTAGTAAGCTAAGGTTTTAGGTCCTGTTCGCTGTGGCTTTAGGTCCTGTTTCAAGATAAACATTAGCTTTCTGCTAAACTTTAAACATATGAATTTAAAGTGGTAAAGTTTAGCTCCTTGAGTTGTTTGGACTACTCTAATAAAGTTTAGCATATTGGAATAAAAAGACATACATGTCTCTAATGCGGAGAAAGAGAATGGGGTTAGAGGGTATGGGTGGAAAATAAGGTTCACTAGTCCACATTTAGCTACTTTTAGCACCCTTTGATCAGCTTATGAGATAATATATGATAAATTTTATCACACCACCATTATCTTTCCTGTTTAGATCACCAAATGGCTAAAAACAGCTAAAAAAGCTAATAAAATTTATCTTTTGAGATTGAAACAGGGCCTTAATCTAACTGTGACTTTTATAGTATTTTATCTCTATATATTACAATTACAGTAGTTCGATCAATTGCAGCAGATGCGGCTACAGAGGCGGCCGAACATCGTGAGGTCAGTCGGCAGTCGCAGTAGTAGCAGCCCACTGAATACTGATGGATCCAATTCCAAGTGTCAAATGTAACTAGCAGGGTACATTTTTTTTTTTTACATACATAAACTCCTGTCATCAGGAACAGTTCGTTTTTTCCTGTGATGCACGCATGGATCTTGCCGTGGGTTAGCTTGGGCAGGAAAGGGTGTTAGAAAAGACAAGGGCCAACATCGCAATCGCAAGGCTCTGGAAGAAAGAACTGGCCAACAATACCCAGCTTCAGTTGTTTGGTTCCAAGTTGCCAATTATTGACAAGACAAAATGTACGATGGTTGTGCATCGCTGCACCAGAAAACAAGCATACATACACCATTATCCGCTGGAGCTTTATTTAAACTGCAGGAAAGAATCTGTATTTAAACTGATTGCTACAAGGATCATTACAAAACAAGCAACGGGACTTATCATGAGACTTGTTTAAGCCCACTGTCAGTGCAATAAACAAAATCCAGTTATGTAGAGAAGTCCAAGAATAAACGTACGGCTTTACCTTCAAGAATCTGTATATATTTTTTTTTCTTGGTTCAGAAAACAATCTGTATTTTTCACTGGTTGGAGTTTGGGCGTAGGTTGCCGCGAAAGCTTTCACCAACAATCATGCATATAGAAAAGGGATTATATTAGTATAACAAGTACACACAGCAATGTGTGAATGTGAATAAACAAGTCCATCCAGGCCAACTGCATCTGGCAATTAAATTCATCTCTCCCAGCCGAGTAAGGACAGGAGGCACCACCCGTTTTTTACTCTCAATAATTCCCAGTTGGCTGTTCTGACTTGACACAGGGAGGGATGCGATGAACAACACAAGACGCCGCTGTTTATTTTTTAAAGAAAAGGAAAGAAAAGAAGAAAAGGACAGAAACTAGAAGTTGACCCCATCATTTGTCCCAAGAAATGCCAGCAAATGAGCTTGCTTCCGTGTGTATAAGTAGTGGATTAGCTGAGGCTCGGGGTGGTTCAGGTGATAAGGAAAGGTAGTGGTAGGAGGATAGATGGAGAGGAAACGGAAGGAGATGGAGAAGGGCAAGTCTGAGCTGAGACTGGCCATGGAGGAGCTCCGTTTGTGCAGTTCAAGAGATGGGGAGGAGGAGGAGGAGGAGGTGCAGGTTCAGCAGGTGAAAGTGCAGGAGCAGCACAAGTCATCCACAATGGACCTCCTCTATGTCTCCAAGCAGCTCATCCATGTCCTTGGTTCGTAACTGAAAACAGCTCCATTTTCAGTTGAGTTATTATTTTTTTGAAAGATCCGGTTGCCCGGCTTTGATTTGTAATAAAGAGGTCTAGCGACCATTTTCAGTCTGGGTTATTTGGATCGATTGTCAAGTAGTTTCAGACTTTCAGCAGGTCTAGTGTTCTGATCAATAACCATCAATTGTTTTACCTTGTTTATATACAGTATGTTCTTCTGAGGGGCTTTTCAGTAGATGTGATGTTATTATTCTGAACCTTGCTTTGCATTGAGCAAAGGGGGAAAAAATGGTTGTTTCTGTATGCAGGTTCTGTGTCCAGGTGTTGTGGGTCAGGTTTAGCATTCCTCAACGTGTTGTCATATATGGGATGTGACAATTTGCACACACACTTTGTGCCCTGTTGGATTCTTGGAGGGAATGGATACCTCAACTAAATAAGTGGCCAAGAGGCATTTAACCTTTTTCTGTCATGGATCATGATGCCACCAAATTGGACATGTGCTGATATATTTCTTTTAGCCTGACAGGCAGTGATCAGTGATCTAGTGCCATAGCGCTTCCCAAATGATTTCTTTTTCAGACATCATAGGGCTTGTTATTAAACCTTTTTTTTTCTGTAGTGGAAGTCTTTAGTAAAATTTCCTAGAACAGTACATTGAGAAGATACAAAGTTTTGTAAAAAGCAACATATTCCATTGGCTGTTGCTTTTTCGTGTGCTACTCTCTCCACTATATATCTCTCTCTTTCTGAAAAATCAGAGTAAACTGACAAACTCTACCCTCTGTTGGATGAAGATGAGATTGGACCAACTCTGCTAGTCCTGAGGCAGGACATTCAGCAAAATGTCCAGGTAACCCACCCTTCTGCACTTAGCATGCCTGTCATCACTTTTTTTTTTGTACAGACTTACTCCCAAGCTGCTATACAGTTGTCAGTTGCCACCAATTCATTTGCATCTGTTCGAATCACTAACCTAGAATTGCCTCTATGATCTCCTTCCCGCAGAGGTTACAAGACCTGCATGAAAAGGACTGTTCCAAATACGCGTGCTTGACGGCGATAGTCACCGAGGAAATGGAGCAAGGGACAGCGAAGAAGACCAAGAGCTGCACCAGAGCTATCATCTGGCTGTCTAGGTCGATAAATTTCTCAAAGTACTTACTGGAGAGGCTGCTGGAGACTCCTGAGTCGAGCCTGGAAGAGATCGTGGAAGAAGCCTACGCAAATACTCTGAAGCCATGGCATGGCTGGATCTCGTCAGCTGCTTACAAGGTATATCGCCTGGATACTTATTCCGCATTCCTCAGCTAGTACAGTCACATCTATTACTTTCTGGTTTGCAGATACACTTCTTTGTTGTTTACATTTGTGGTCATGCTTGCTGAGCTAAGTGTGCTACTAATTACTAGTAGGTTTGGTTTTTGCTCACTGACCTAATCTGTCGAGCATAGTTGTCAGGTAGCACTGAAGCTCATCCCGGAAAGAGAGTTCTTCGTAGCGCTGCTGATGGGTAACTGTCAAGACTTGGAGGATCTAGCAGAAGATGCCAGGATGCTGGCCTATGCCGTCCAGCCCTTGTTACAGGAGATAGATGCGATTTCGGTCAGGGCTTCGAACTCCACATCTCTGTTTGCTGAGATTAGTTGAGGCTGCGATTAAAGATAAGAATCTCTTGCTCATGCAATCTTTATATGATTTGCAGGCTAAGCACAACCTGGACAAGATGAAATCCTCTTAGGACACGAGGATTTTGCCGATCACCTGGTGACTGTACATATATAGCTGCATACGTGACCTGACCTTGTCTTGTGGCTGTAAAAGTGAAAGGTGTAATTTTGGGGTTTGCCTGTAGATTTCTAGTGACATATCGAATGTGTAAAAAAAAGGTTGTCTTCAGTGTATCCCTGCAGTGGTTTTAGTGCATGTATACCCCTCACGACCCAGGCAGAGTCCTCTTCTAGAGGCAAATTGTGTAGTGCGTGTTTTCTTTCTTGGATTTTTTTCCAACTGTAATGGCACAAGCTCTGCTTTTTAATAAGAAGAAAAAAAAAATACTGGACAGTTTCAGCTCTGCTACTGGGCTTTGCATAAATTATCAAAAAGTGTGCTGACACCTCTAAACATGGAATATCCCACAATTCAACAGTGTGTGGAAGTGCTTGGCTGCAAACGTGAAGGGTTTCCCCAATCCTATCCACCAAACCTATCTTGGCCCTTCCTCTCACCCTATCCAAACAAACACAGATTAACATCTTTCTCCTCTTCCATTGCAAAAAACAGATATGTATTTGGCAAGCTAGCAGGCTTCCCTACTTAATCCCATTGGACGCCTGGTGTTAATCAAGCCTGTCTTGGAGAATAGATAATGCATGTTACACCCAGATTTAAAGACAAATTCGTACGCGTCTCATATGTGGGCCAAACAAACATCCACACATACAGTGACTCCGTGTATAGAGACGAATGTCATAATCTTTATTACATAACGAAAATATCTTACAAAATAGCTGATAATAAGTAAATCGAACTAAGATAATTATTTCATCGGCGCCAAGAGCTGACCGGGAGACGACACCAAGATCTCACCAAACTCATCGTAGTAGTCCTCCTCATGCGGTACCTGCTCTTCACCTGTGGGAGGAGGGGGTTATAGCAAAAGTGAGCTCACAAACGTTCATCGCTCAGCAATTGTGGGGAATAATATGCATTAGCTCATTTACAGTGGGGGCTCATTTACAGTGGAGACTCTCAAACTGGGCAGAGAGGGAGTCAGCCTAGGCGCTGTGGGAGTTATCTCCTTTGCTTTTTCTTTTATCATTTATGTTTTCTATTTTAACTACAATCTCCAACCTGAGTTTGTATTTTTAAATTAAATGCACAAATAAAGTTCCAGCATGAGATGCAAGTTCATTTGTTTATTTATTACTCCATAATTCAAGCACTTAACCACAATGTGTCAACTCACCTAATTAACTCCTCCCTTTATTCACTGGATGTTGGATATTACGATACGTGGCTTCCTCCGGTCAGGTGACAGCTCCTGTTCAGGTGTTGCCTTGTAGCCTGGGAAAAAGTTTGCGCTAATAAAGATGCAGGTTGCCACAGCATCTTAGAACAAAGAGGCAGGGAGAGTACAAAAGCCAAAGTAATCCGAAAAGACAGATCATTTAGTAACCCGAGCAAATGCTCTCCTTGTCAGTGATAAATCCTCCCAGACTTTAGTAGCGTCCTGTTTCGTCATTTAAAGCTCATTGCTAATAAAAGTTATTCTATCTCGCTTCTTTCAGACGATTCCACCAACTGTAGTTACTGTACGTACCTTCGTTCTTTCTGGATGCAAAAGATACAAACTGGAGAAACCGACCACGAGCCCTACCTAATCTGTGGATCACGATGATGCATGAGATCGATCCTTCACCCACTTGCCATTTTTACAAAACAATAGCCATACCATACTACTATAATAACCAGCAGAGACAACGATAACGATAAAATAACAACCCGGTTTGTTCATTAGCACGCTTTTCCTCGTTATCATAATACAAACAAAAAAAAACTGGAACTGGATATGTTTTTTTATACATTTGCACGTACTACTCATATATATTTGCAAATATAATTCGGCCGCCGTTTGTTGTACATGCAAAGCGGATACGGTGAAATATAACGCAACTTGTGTTGACACGTCACCCTGCACGTAGTGCTGCAACTTGGGCCGTGCGGCACGAGCCTACCGTGCTTCAGTCTCAGTTAGTTGGGCCTAGCTAGCATGAAATAAAATTAGGTCGTGCCTTACCGGGCTTGGTAAGTAGAAGTAAGGCTCCGCATGGCCCTAAAACACGATGGGCTTCCGTCGGACTGTGCTGGTCTAGGCACGACACGCAATAAGTTTCAAGGTAGTGGCACTGGCACATGATCACCATCATCCGGATCCCCACCAACATCTGCTGGGGAGGATGCACTGGCCACAAAAGGATTCAGCTTCAACATGAATCCTACCAGCAGATGTGGTACCAGTACTATCCAAAGCAGCATTTCCTACGATTGGGGGGAGTTGGGAAGGATTGCTACAACCATCGTTCCTACTAACAGAAGACTTCTTAACGGCCGCCCTCTTCCTCCCCATGGTGGTTGGTCAGTGGTCACTACTCACTGGTGGCTTGGTTAGTGCCGAGATAGACTGCTGAGAGCCTGAGAGGGGGTAGATAAATAGTGATGTTGCCTGGTTTAATCACATCACCATTTAATCGCATCATCAATGAGGCACGATGTGGGGAACTGAGGTTGGATGAGAATCGAAGGATCAAGCACTTACTGCGACGCATCGGGCCGCTAAGTCGCTAACGCGCATCGGCAATCGGCAGTAGGCATATATGACATACCTCACAGGCTCGTGGCGGAGACGCAGAGGGCAGAAAGGAAGCCAGGCGGATGTTGCGGCTGCACTCCAGCTCGTGGACTCTGGACGGTCCACCCGTAGACCCGCACCACATGCGCATGGTCTCCTGTCTCCTCGGCTGCGCTCCAGCTCCAGCGGTCTCTAGCCTCCAACAGAGGGAGAAGGCGTCGGGACTCGGGAGGCAAAAAGGTTGCACTACAGTAAACTAACAAACATCCGACGGCCTCCTTATCTCCGACGGCCTCGTACGACGCCGTCGGAGATAAAGTTATCTCCGACGGCCACAACAGGCGCTCGGAAATAAGCCTTATCTCCGACGGCCCAGCACTCAGCCGTCGGAGATAACCTTATCTCCGACGGCTTCGTACTGAGCCGTCGGAGATAAGGCTTTTTAACGTGGATCCGACCCGCGCGCGTTTCATTTCATGCGCGCGCGCCTGCTGTCTTTCTCCTGCCGCCGCCGCCGCCCCGCACAGTTGCCGCCCGCCCGCCGCCGTGCTCCGGCAGCCCCGCCCGCCGCCGTGCTCCGCCCGCCGCCGTGCTCCGTGCCCGTGCTCCGGCCGCCCGCCCCCAGTGCTCCGGCCAGTGATCCGGCCGCCGCCGCCGCTCCGTTCGCCGGTCGCCACCGCTCCGTGCTCCACCCCGTGCTCCGGCCGCCGGCCCCGTGCGCCCGCCGCCCGCCCGTGCGCCCGTCGCCGGCCGGCTCCCCACGCCCGCTAAGTGAGTATACTTAATTAGCAATTTTGTTTATTAAAATTGTATGCTTGTATTAATGTATTTGATTAGAATTGTATGCTTGTATTAATGTATTTGATTAGAATTGTATGTATGAATGCATTTGATTGTTTAGTTTGTTATGTCCGACGGCCAAAATTTGATTACGTAATTAAAGTAGCTTGTTTTAGTTTATTTAGTGGTACTTTAGATAATTTAAATTTTTAATTTCCGAGGGTAATTATTATGCCCTCGGAAATAAGGTTATTTTATATGATTTGTCATCTATAATAATGTTATTTCGTATGTAATATTGTATTGTGGTTTATTAGTTTAATTATTTAATAATGCACGATGATTATAGTTAATCATAGTGTATCGTAGTGTGAACAAACGAAACCTAGGCGTCACCCGTTTCGGCCCAACACACCTTACAAGCGACGCATGTGAGGTATGTTGGGCCGGAATTGTCCCTTTATTGGACAGCCTCGGGGTGACCGACAGAGTCCGTGTTTATGACAAAAGCATGTGCTCCTGCTTAGTTTCGGCAGCATAACCTCTCTGTTCTCCAATTGCACCATTTTTAGGCGTGCGATTGGAGAACAGCGGGGTTATGCTGCCGAAATTTCGCACAACCACATGTCTTGTCATAAACACGGCCTCGTCGGTCACTCCTGGGTGGGTTTAGGACCTATCCTTTCCTACAGATGTAGGGGCGTGATTTCTTCGTAAAAACGGATGGTCCGTGCATTACTTATCTAATTAAGTTAACGTCTCGTATCTAGTATGGAGGAGAATCGTCGATGGATGTATGAAGGTTGGAAGAAAAGAGGTGCTCTATCAAGTGAGTGGGTTGCCAAGACTGATGCTTTTCTCGACCATGCTTTTGCTCGGTCAGAGACTGGAACCGATGTTAGGTGCCCTTGTAGCAAGTGTCGGAACATTAATTTCCTTGACAGGAGGACTATGTCTATACATATTTGCAAGAACGGTTATATGCCAGGCTATGAGGTGTGGGTGCACCACGGTGAGGACCCACCTCCTCGTACTGTATCGGAAGTTCAGTCACATGAAGAGGAGGACTACGATAGGATGGAAGAGATGCTTGACGATGTACGCCATGAGCTTCTAATCGTCGATTCGGAGAACCCCGGTCAACCCACCGAGTTTGAGGATCCAGCTACACCTGAGGTTCAGAAGTTCTTCGAGCTCCTTAAAGCTGCCGAAGAGCCATTGCATGAGCACACAAAAGTGACCGTCCTTGTATTTGTGACTCGACTTATGGCTATTAAGTCTAAGTTTGCATTCTCAAACAACTGTTACAAGGAACTTTTGAACTTGATCAGTGATGTACTTCCGGAGAATCACAAGATGCCAAAGGACATGTATCAGTCTAAAAAGCTGTTATCTGGCCTCGGTATGGACTACGAAAAAATCGATGTCTGTGAAAATAATTGTATGCTTTTCTGGAAGGAGACCGCAGGTGAGAAGGAGTGTACTGTATGTGGTGAGCGTAGATTCGTTGAGGTTGAAAACGACGATGGTTTGACCGTGACTACGAAGATTGCACGTAAGCAGCTTCGTTACATGCCTCTTATACCTCGGTTGAAACGTTTGTTCATCTCCAAGAATACAGCCAGACACATGAGGTGGCACAAAGAAGGGGTACGTGAGAATCGAAATGTCATGGTGCACCCAGCTGATACAGATGCATGGAAGGCACTAGATGCTTTTGATTCCAGCTTTGCTGATGAAGTGAGGAATGTTCGCTTCGGTTTGGCAACAGATGGTTTCTCGCCATTCAATCTAACTGCAACGTCGTACTCATGTTGGCCCGTCTTTGCTGTTCCATACAACCTTCCACCAGCTCTTTGCATGAAATATGAATTTATTTTCTTGTGTCTTGTAATACCTGGTCCGGATCATCCTGGAACAAAGATCGATGTGATGATGAGGCCCCTGATTGAAGAATTGAAAATTTTGTGGGCAGGAGTCGAGGCGTACGATTGTTACAAGAAACAGAAGTTCAACCTGAGAGCCGCGTTTTTATGGTCTATTCATGATTTTATGGCTTATGGTATCTTTGCTGGATGGAGTTGTCATGGGATTTTGACATGTCCGATATGCGTTGAAGACACTTCATGCTTTCGACTAAAGTTTGGTGGAAAGATATGTTACTTCGATTGCCATAGATGTTTTTTGCCAGAGGATCACCCGTTCAGGTTCGATAGGAACGCTTTTAAAAAGGACACGATTGTGACGAGGGGACCACCCAAGCGTCTAAGTGGTCCAGAGATTCTCGCGAGACTTAATGATTTGAAACTAAACGAACATGGAAATCGTTTTGAAGGTTATGGAACCGAGCATAATTGGACTCACAAATGTGGTCTATGGGAACTCCCTTATATGAAAGCCTTGATTCTAATGCATAACATTGATGTCATGCACCAGGAACGAAATATGGGTGAAAGCATTATCAGCACTTGCATGAATATCACTGACAAAACAAAAGACAACCCTAAGGCAAGGAAAGACTTGGCCTTAATCTGTAGAAGACCAACTATGGAGATAGGAGAGAATCAGAAGAAGCCACGTGCTCCTTTCAGTATTAAACCTAAAAGGAAGAAACAATTGATGAAATGGTTGAAAAACTTAAAGTTCCCAGATGGTTACGCCGCGGGCTTTAGAAGGTCTGTGAATTTGAAGATGGGCAAGTTTTCTGGGTTGAAGAGTCATGACTACCACATAATAATGGAAAGACTCCTTCCTGTTATGTTTCGTGGTTTTGTAAAAAATGATGTATGGAAAGCATTAGTGGAGCTAAGCTACTTTTATAGACATCTTTGTGCCAAAGAAATAAAGAAAGAGATGATGGAGAAGCTTGAGCAACAAATACCGATTTTGGTATGCAAACTTGAAAAACTATTTCCACCAGGTTTCTTCAATCCGATGCAACATCTACTTGTTCACCTACCATACGAAGCTAAGGTAGGAGGTCCTGTGCAATATAGATGGATGTATCACATCGAAAGGACACTAAAGAAGCTACGTGCAATGGTTGGTAATAAGAGACGAGTTGAAGGGTGCATCGCTGAAGAATTCAAATATAAAGAGATAGCATCGTTCACGGGCCTGTACTTTGCAGAGGAACACAATGTCAATGCCCATACGTTGCGGTATCATGTCGACGAGCCCCCTATCAGTGATATTGAAATTTTTCAATGGAGGGGCAAAACTGTAGGACCCAGCACAACATACTGTTTCACCAACGACGAATGGAAGACTGCTTTACTCTACATGTATAACAACATGGAAGAGATGAGTCAGTTTCTCCTGTAAGTGTAAACTTTATTTTAGTCATTGCCGCTAGAATTTTTGTTGTGAGACTAAAATGTTTGTTTCCTTGTACTAACAGGGAATTTGATTCTCAAAATTGCATCTCTGGCTTTGAACGTGACCAGATTCGTCGAGAGGGAAAAGATGGGGGACTTAATTTCTTGTGTTGGTTTCGAGATTATGTAGATAAAAATGACAATATACACCCGGACCTTCGACAATTATCCCTAGGAGCAGTAACTGGCAGATGTTATGGTCGGTATGATGTCAATGGTTTTAGATTCCGTTCCACAAGGTTCGAAGATGATCATCCTCTAGCAGCCACGACAAATTCCGGAGTTGTAACTAGAGCTGTCGATGATGAAGGGAAGGTGACTAATTATTATGGAGTCATTAATGATATAATCGAGTACAAGTTTTTTGGAGATAAACAACTCAAAGTGGTGTTCTTTGATTGTGATTGGTTTTCTCCAAACTCAACGCGAGAAAATCAATATGGCATGGTGGAAGTCAAACACAACGACAGATTAAAAGGCCACGACACTATAATCCTTGCCCACCAATGCGAGCAGGTGTATTATATGACATATCCATCTAAGAAAAAGGGTTTGGTTGATTGGAGGGTAGTGTACAAAGTTAATCCTCGTGAACGACTATATGCTCCTGGTGATGCTGGTTATGTTGAAAGTCAAATCGAGCACGAAGTGGGGGCTGCTGAGATTTTCCAAGACGAAGAACTTACAAGCACGTTTAATGTACAAACTGAAATGTTGGAAGAATCTTTATTAGGTGATCAAAATGATGTAGAGGTTCCTCCAAAACGAAAACGAGTGACGAGAAAGAAGAAAGCTACTTGGCGTCCATTAAATCGACGAAAGCAACTAGATCCTGATTTTGATTACGATTACGATTGACGAGTATGGAACATGATTTTATTGCATATTTTATTATTTTATTGCATATTTTATGATTTTGTTGCATATTTTATTGTCGATTTATGTACTAACTTGTTGTTGTTAAAATAGGATGTCAAAGAAAATGAAGTCTTTTGCTCGTAGTTTGCTTGGGACGAGGAGTAGCTCGAGGAGCAGCTCGAGGGGTGAGGATTCAGTTTTTCAGGGCTCAGGTTCTACCATGAGCAGACGGAGAGCGCTGGCAGAACATTTGCCTCCACAAGATGTAAGTTAGTTGTTAAATTACATTATTTGAGTTACTTAATATTGTATGATGTACGATATTTGTTTCATAGGATGCTGAAATTGAGGAACCAGTGGTAGAGGATCATGCAAGAGATGATGTTGAAGATGATGGTGGAGATGATGGTGGAGATGATGCTGGAGACGATGCTGGGGATTCTGGGGCTGGTGGAGATTCCGCAGCTGGGTCTGGAACTTCTCGAGTTAGGAGAATGAGGAAGCTGCATTTTGTTGGACCACCTCTAGAGCTTCCACCCGAATCTCGGGTTTTGATAAAGCCTAGTGGAAAGTGAGTGACATGTCTTTGCTTAAATGTTATTGAAAGTTATGTTTTAATTTCCACATTGTGTATACTATTTCCAGGTCTTGGATCGACGACTCGTTCACAGGCACAGGACACTACAGGCAGGTGAACATGGTGCTTGGTAATCTTGTTCGTCTGCACTGGCCTGGTGTTGTGACTTTGCCTACTGGCGAGTCTGTCCCCGCCACCACTTGGGAGCATTATCGCTATGGTGTCTGTAGAACGTTTGGCAACACACAGGCACTAGTTTGGGATGCATTCTGGGTATGAATTATTTATACTATTTTAGTTATTCCATACATGTTTGCTTTTATGATAACACTAATTTTTTTTTGCAGAAACGGTACAAGTTGCCGGACGATGGATCATATGATATGAACGCTCGTTACGTGTTTGAGTATAACGCGAACGATGTTGTTGCAGATGCAATGTACTATGCACGAATTCAGGCTATAAAGGCATGGTACAGAGCAAATGCTGATGATCGACCGATGCCAAATACCAAGGCCGAGTGGTCATCAATTTACTTGACGGAGGAGCAATACCTAGAGGTAAACAGGTTCTTGCCTCTCAAATCGCACGAAGCCATGTATTTGCTTGCTTTATTTAAAAAATTTCATGTAGGTGTCGGTGCCGTGGATGGCCACCCGATCGGAGGGTTATCGGGCATTGTGCAGATGGTGGGCTTCCCCTGAGTTTCGTGCCATTTCCGAAAGGAACAGGGGAAACCGTGGGACCGAGTCGTTCCACAACTACGGTGGTGATGGTCATGTGCGCTTGGCTAAGCGAATGGTAAGTCACAGTTTGTTGTAACTTTTGAATTACATAGAAATGTGTCATTGTAACTTTTATGTACAGGAAGTCAAATCCGGTCGTACGCCCACGGATGTGGAGGTGTATATGCAAGGGCATAGGGGTTCTGATCCTCAGAATCCTGATGTGTTATGCACTCAGACGGCCACCGACCGTCTAGTGAGTTTTTGATACTCTATTATGTGTTTGATATTGTTTGCAAGGGCATATATAGGGGTTATGCACTTATATTTGATATTGTTTGCCTCGGCCAGGCTTCGTATGGGGAGGAGATGGTTCAACGCCATGGGCAGGAGTACGATTGGAGGAGCCAGCCAATCGACCCTCAGGCAGCATATGCTAGCGGAGGAGGACAAGCCCACGGACGGTGAGATTATTTAATTTGGATTACAAAATTGGCATCATATGCTTGCGATTCAACTGATGCATGAGTTACTATACTAAGTGCATGGTTCACTCTTGTAGGTTGGGTATTTTTGATTCTACGATTGATTCCAGAGAGCTAAGACGCCGTGGACGACAGTCCACATCGTCGTCTTCACAGTCGTCCCGTTCACGATCATCCGCCCACGACATAGAGATGGCAGTGTTGCGTCAACAGGCAGAGTACCATCAATCAGTCTTGAGGGAACAATTGGAGTACCAGAGGCAACAATCTGAGTACCAGAGGCAACAAGCCGAGTACCAGAAGAAGAGGGACGAGTATTATGCAAACCTCCAGGCCCAAAATCAAGCTCTTCTCTCGGTAAGCTGAAGTAACATTTTGTAGCTTATTTTGCAAAACACTTGATGTGTATCTTATTAGCTCAACAATGACTTGTATATTATTTGTAGCAACTAGCCCAACAAGCGGGCGTCCCGATGCCGACATATGGGATGCCGCCTCCGGAGTTTGCACTGCCAATGCCAATGTTGGCGCCTCCACCACCGCCTCCGCCTCCGTCACAATTCCCTATGGTATGTACACATATGCGTGTGTGACATGTTCATAGATGTCTTATGTGTTTAAATGAACAACTGAGTGGTTACTATTTCATGTGCTTGTGTTATAGGGATTTCAGACACCACCCGCTTCAGTTGCCGCACCTGGAGATGGGTCTGGTCAGGACGACCCAACACATTCGTGGGTGAACAATCTTTTCAGCACGCATAGTCCAGCCGGAGGAGGTGGCGATGGATATGAGTGATACTGATGTAAAACACTTGTTGAAACCTTTCATGTGAAAGCCTACCCGTCGAATAATGTTCATTTTGGAGTTTGGACAACTATGTTTATGTAAACACTTATTGCAACCATTTGGAACTATGTTGTTATGTTAAATTTTGTGAATGTGAATGCTTATGTGATTATATTTGTGAATGTGTATACTTATGTGAGTATATTTGTTAATGTGAATGTGCATATGTGTATGAATTCTGTTTTGTATTTGCAAATGTCAGATTTTTTAAAATTCAGATTTTTGTGCAATTTCTGAAAAACGTTATGTCCGACGGCTTAGTGTAGACCGTCGGACATATGGTATATGTTATGTCCGACGGCTTAAAGCCGTCGGACATAACAGTTTGTGGGCCCAGACAACCGTTAAAACAGTTACTCCGCCTTATGTCCGACGGTTGGATGGGGCCGTCGGACATAGTTTATGTCCGACGGCAGCCGTCGGACATAACACTATTTCCGACGCGTTAAGTCCGACGGCTTAAAACCGTCGGAGATAAGTGACTGCCGTCGGACATAGGTTATCTCCGACGGTTAAGTTCTTATGTCCGACGGTTTCAGCCGTCGGAAATTTCCTTGTTTACTGTAGTGTTGGGCGCCCATGCGGACGACGAGTGAAAGGAAAGGAGCCTCGAGCAGCTCGTGAACTCATGGACGCTGCGGACGTTGCGGAGTGCAGTAGCAGGAAGCCAGGAAGCTGGGCGGCTAGGCGTGCTATAGATGAATGGATGGCGGTGGGCGGCGGAGGGAAGTGGGAGAAAACCCTAATCGCGTGCAGTAGATGAATGACTGAGTGAGCTGGCTTGTGTGACTGGGTCTGCAGTGGATAAAATCTAATTGCGTGTGGCCGTGAGCCACGCACCGTGCTGTTTCCATGTCGGGCCGGCACGAACCTGACCCACAGCGACGTGCCGGACCTTGTAGCACGACAGCCTGACATTTAGAACACGGCCCAACCCACGATTCGTGCAGTGCTAGTCCGATTTTAAATCAGCTGTATCGGGCCGTGCTTTACTCCATTTTGTACCGGTCGTGCTCGGACCGACCCATTGGGCACGGCCCAGACTTTCAGAACTACCTGCACGTCCGTCCTCCATTTCTTTCTCTCTTTTTTTGTTTCGTCCAAAAAAAAAACTGCAATGTTTCTGATGGCGTCGATCTAATTACCGGCGCCTATTTGACTGTCTTACAGCTGAGAACTGAACCCATATTTCTCTGCGTCTATTTGACTGTCTGTCCGCGGCCGTTTTGGGCTACATTTGTAGCGGGCCTCGTGGGCTGGCACGGAGGTGAAAGCGAGACCCGCGGGCCGGGGCCGGGGCCGAGTCCAATCCACAACATAATAATAGCACAGTAACGATGAGACAGCTGAAGATGAAGCGCTGACATGCATATGTTTTATGGCTGATTTTTAAATCTATCGCATTGACAATCACTCAACACATTTGAACACCGTAAACATATATCAACCACATGTTTAGCTACTCCTAACTAGCTAGGTATATGTCTGCATATTCAAAGTTTGTTGGACCCCATCTTGGGACCAAGACCAAAATCAACAGGTACTGTAGTTGTTAGCTACTGTAGGCAAAGGCTGCAGGGCTCTGGATCACATTCTCATCATCCATCAGTTGAGCAGCTGAGCTGAGGGCTGATGTATAATGGATGCATTTTGCTGGTTAGTTAGCACAGGAAGCCAAGTTGATGAGCAGGTAGCTGGCCTTTTGGTTTGCTAATCTATATCCATCACATGCACGACACACACTATCATACCTCGAAAACCTACTTATAATCTGGAAAAGGATCGGAGGGAATACTACTATCTAGCTATTCATCAGTGTTCAGTATGCATGTATTGAAGTATCATTATTCACTCTGCTGCAGTCCTGGCTAGGGCTAGCTGCAGTAGCAGTACTAGTACTGTGTACTTGACCGCACCATCGAGCAGCCGTCCGTCCTCCTCACTTTTGACATGCATGGACGACACGATGTGGCCTCCTCTGCAAGCACCTGCGTGCGCTGCACTGAGGTGAAGAACACATGCTACTGCAGCATATATGAGCAGTGCCTTTCATCTGCCTTTCTGGTATCTACCGGTTCAAATGGACAAATATGCCATGCATGCCACCCAGAAAAGCTAGATCAGGTTAAGACGTACAACTGTACTATGTATGTATGCATGGTTCATGCTGTTAGTGTTCCTGTGCAGATTAAACAAAGACTGACGATGAGCGTGCAATTAATAATAATGAAGCCCTGTTCGGATTATTCAGATAGAGGTTCTTCCTCTTTCCTTCCTTTGATGTGCATAGGATCGCGAGTACTATATATATATGCATGCATGAGGACTGAGGAACATATATATGCAGCATGGTCCAGAGCTGATACATCATCAGTTGCTAGCGCTGATACTACTGATAGAATGCAACCTTGTACGCACGCGAGCAGCGCAGAGGACAGGACACCGGGAAAGCGGGTGGTGTTAACTATGTTTTCTTTATGAGATGAGATGGATCATCTGCTGCTACTTAGCATGTGCCTGAAAAGCGTAATGGCAGAGGTATGTATGTATGTATTCAGCCATGCCATGCGGACGCACGCACGGGACGAGGAGGGAGACGATGCAATGCAAGCAGTGGCGAGTAGTAGTGCTCTCAATCAAGAACAAGATGGACCGAAGGAAAGAAAGCCCTCCCCTCCCCTCCCCTCTGCATGAATGCATGCATAGCATATACTCCATGCGCTCGCACTCCGATGCAAAAATCTGGCTAGCTAGGGCGCCGGGTCAGGCTGGCATTCGATTCAGTGCCGGCCGCTGGACTGGGACTGGGACTGGGACCCCCGGCCGGCCCCTTTTCTTCCTGCAGCCCAGCTCCAGCTCCAGCCTTCAATTCAATTCCACCACCGGCTTGCCTGCAGATGCAATCCTGTCTTGATTCCTGCTGCGGCAGTCCCTGACCTTCATCCCCACACATCGCTATCCTATACTCGGCTCGGAAATGCCACACCTTTTTCCAACTGCTTTGCTTTGCATTGCATTGCATTGTATTCTCTCTCTCCCTCTCTTTCCCTTTAATCAGATCCATCATCGGTCTTTACACATCTATCTACTAGCGCTAGTATCTCTCTCTCTCTCTCTCTCTCTGCATCCTCACTCACACACTCATCACTACTCATATAGTGCAGCCGTGCAGGCAGGACTGCAGGGCATGTACTAGTACTGGTGCAGTAGTGTGCTGCATATATATGCATGCATGCATGCTTATGATACTGAAGAAGGCGCCTAAAGCCTAAAGGCCAGCTTATATTCACTACAACAGCAGCAGCAAGTACACTCGCCTTGGGACTCGCTACGGACTGCATCAGCAGAGCAAAGCCTCCGCCTGCTAAAAGCGCACTCTGCGCTGCGCTTCATGCATGCTGGATCGATCGAGCTCGATCACTTGGACCACCGCGATGCTCGATCATGCTCTCCTGCAGCGGCCGCCCAGCATCGCAACAAGAAGAAGAACCTGCTTTCGCAGTTACCATGCATATTCATTTATTATTCCACCCCATCGAACGCGATCCATGATCCATGCATGGCCACCGTCTGATCTGAGCACCAACACAGCCCCCCCATGAATACCCCTACCGGTACCGGATCATGGATCTTTTTACCCTGGTACATGACTACATATAATATCACCACCACACCGGTTTTATAATCACTAGCTAATAATGAAAGATTTTCCTAAGCACAAAAGGGTAAAAAGAAGCTTGACATGTGTACTCTAAAACAGCTTGAGAAAAACTAACCCTTCAGCAATAAAAAAGGCTACTTTAAAGAATATGCTTATCACTCGCTGCTAGGAATAGCTAGGAACAAACAAACTAAAGGGACCGGAGGAGCTAGCGATAATCGAGTACACAATTCCTTTTCCTTTCTTTTTTTTACTTGATTTGAAAACCCGAAAGGCGCCTTTGGGTATGTAGGCCGGCAGGAGCCTTGGCAGCATGGACCAAATAAATGTGTATGCGCTGTGCTCCTAGCTAGAGAGAACATGCTATCTTCTTGGCAAGTCTCTGTCTCTGATCTCTCCATGCGTGATGGCCTTACCTCATCCCATCGTATTTCTGCAGATCGATCGACTAGTTATATTCAGCACTAGCTAGGACTATATATACTACGACATGCATATTTTTTTTGTTACTTGCTTGTCCACATACACAATGATCCTTGCATACTTTGCTTTCTAGGCCTCCATTATATTGCATATACATATATCATCATCATCATCATCATGTGTGGGTGCACATTATTTCTATCTCCTGATGCAACGATGTGTATATATGTATGTATATGTATGATCAATTGATGATCTGTCGCTAGCTCCCGTGACGATATACAAGCATTTACACGGCGAGTTTTGGATGGATCGATGTGCTGCAATTGCAACAAGCACGATCTCGGATGCATGGGGATGCATGCAGACAGAGAAGCTAGGCCGAATGAAAGCAAGATTGCATATATGGATCCAAGATGCGATTTTTATCCTTGTTGTTTGGTGCCGCCTGTCCTAGTTGCCAAGGCGAGCGTATGTATAGCATGTACAACTGTGTCAGGCAGATGCAGGCAGGCAGGCATATGATGCTTTTTATTTGCAGGCACAGGCAGGCATGCACACCACCACCCGCCCGGCACCGGCCAGTGGAGTTGCCTATGTGATGAGAAATTTTGGAGCTTTCCTTGCGGCTTCGGTATGGTCCAGCTTTTATCATGCCAACGACTAACATTCCCTGTCTTTGCTGCTCTTACTGAGATGTATATATAGGTAGGTAGGTAACTTCTCCAAATAAAATACACATTATGTTAATTATATTGCTCCATCATGATCCATGAGCTAGCTGATATGATTATATGAGACCACTATATTCTATACTATATGTCGATAGATAGCATGCTGTACTATTATTTCCTCCTCCCACATGTGTACCTAACCCTCACTTCCATTAATTTCAGGAAAGCAGTAATATATTAAACAAAGATTTGAGAAGTAATTAATTAATTGAATAAGCTAGCCTCTGTTGACCTTTGGAAGGTTTGTATATATATATAGTAGTATTACTTCTGCCTTGTGCTTGTGCTAAGCAAGGAGAAGGCAGCAGGTGGCATCTCTGCAGGGTGAGTTGGCAGCGCCAAAGGATACCTCCATTTCTGGTGGGGGAGGAGGGGAGCTAATAAGATATGTTAGTGGGGTTACAACTTTGATGATATCGTCTGTTCTTGAAACTTTGGACTCCCAGGGAAATATAAATCAATATCTTCTGCCCCCCCTAGTAAACTGTCTTTCTGCTTCCCTGCCCTAATTGTTTATATGTGTGTCCATGTGCAGAGATATCCACACAAATCTGAGCTCACTAGATGTTGCTGCCCCCCATATACATGCATGTATACAGTCTAGCAATCTAGCAGGCACAATCTAGCTGGATACATATAATAATGCTGTGTGCTGGGTGCCATGTGATGATGCCCAAGCTAAACTTGGGATCGTGTTTCCTAGATTCCAACTCGCAATATGCAATGCGCAGGGGGGCACTGGCTGTTGCTAGCTGTAAAATCAACAGCAAATGGGAAAGGAATTCTGCCAATGTGTCATCAGAAACACAATTAATGGATACATATTTTATTATGTACATACATACCTCTTAAATTGCATTATATGTGTGTGTCTAGCTAGCTAGGTATGGACATGTAGCAACGTTTATTTTAATTTCCCATTATTAATTAGCATGCATATATACTTTAAGAAGGAGCTATACACACAAATATATATACCCCAGTTGAAAGAGTTGAATGTAAGCAATTCAATGCCCATATATAATTAATAAATGGTGCTTTATTATACAGCAGCGGATCTCCAGCTTCTTCATCATATATATCAGACAGAAACACATAAGGAGTGAAGTGTGGAAATAAAGGGGGTTAAAATAACAAAGAAAGAAGATAGCACTGTAGCTACGCAACTAGGTTCCATGCACTTAGCTGCTTTGTTCAAAAGAAACTTGCCTTAAAAGGGGCAATTGAGAATATATACTAGTTCTATCTTAGGGCCGGCCTTTTTCTTTTAGAGAAAGCACACGTAGTACGTGCGTTTGCAATGTCTCTATCAAATAACCTGTCTATATATGGTTTGCTACAGTAAACTTATGTTAGATATGACCTAATTAGTTCTAATAGATTCGTCTTATGAATTAGCCATGGTTTATGTCATTGATTCTATTATTAACTAATATTTAGTCCTTCTAATTGACATCTAAATTCCGGACTAAACTTTAGTCTAGACGATCAAACAACCTTCTAAGTGTGGAGATTGTAGAACAATATATAGTAAGTAATCTAGAGATTGCATATACTCTACCAATCGTTCATGTGTGTATGTATTTTTATCATTCCTATCATTTTTTTTGTAAAATAGATAAAGTTTGAGAAATTTATTATTTTATTTTTTTTGGCTAAATAAATATATATAATATGAATATTTATAGTATACAACTAGTATTATTAGATAAAACGTAACATTTATTTTTATTATAAACTTATTTCTGAATTATACTAATATAAAGCACTAGTTTCGTCGTGTGAGTCATATATACCTGTTCGAACCGTAATTGAGCCTGCGGACGGTCCGGCCCTGAGGCCGGACGGTCCGCGGTCCGGACAGTCCGCGCCTGGGGGCCGGACGGTCCGCGCGTGCGCAGAACAGATTAGGGTTCCGAGTTTTGTGCTACGGTTGTTAGCTAAAATCATGGGATAAGCTCGGAAATTAGTTTGTAAAGGGTCCAGCCCCCCTCCTCTATAAATAGAGAGGTATACGGCCGATTAATCATCAACAATCGAATCAATACAACTTTTATTCCGCATTTATCTTAGGAGTAGTTCTAGTCTAGTTTAGGTTTAGCCTCTCGATCCCCAAATTCTTCGTCTCTCTTCGGCTCTACGTCGATTAGAGGAGTCTAGGTCGGCCGGCCCGAGCCTAGACACAACCTAGGATCTCTACTCCCCGACGGGGTCCCTCCCGGGAGCGAGATCCAGGCGCCGTCGGCGATCTCCCGCCGTTCCTGCGTACGCGCGGACCGTCCGGCCCTAGGGCGCGGACCGTCCGGCCGTCAGGCAGAAGCCCCAGCCGCGCATCAGGTCGCGGACCGTCCGGCCCCAGGCCGCGGACAGTCCGCCCTTGCGCAGAGAGCACCACCGCGCCCCGCACCAGGCCGCGGACCGTCCGGCCCTGCGCGCGGACCGTCCGCCCCTGTGCAGAGTGCACCGCCACGGTTCTTGTTGAGTGATTGGCGCTCCAAAAAAGCGTCAACATACTTTTTGGCGACTCCGCTGGGGAAAACACATCTAAGCTCATCAAATCGGCCCTCAATGGCCGGTTCAAAGGATAGCTCCGAAGTTTCCACCAGCAATATCATCACACCGATGTGGGAAAATTTGCCGGCTAAAGAACAGCTCCTGTTCGAGGAGCGCCAGGAGCGGCTGATCCAAGAAGCAAAGGCGAGGTTCCTGGCCGACTTCAAAGTGGACAGGAACAACAAAGTCGTTCGACATCGGGCGACGGATGCGGCTTCGCTCCAACCCACGCCAGACATCCCCAATGTAAGTAATACGAACGAGCTGCAATCTCTTAAGAATTATGTAGATGAACAGCGCGAACAGATGCAAAATATCATAGGGGTTATGCAAAACGATTGTAGGAGACTAGTACGTGCGTTTAATAAATCTAGTATAGCAAATTTTCCTTCACCCGAGGTTGAATTAGGAGATAATACACGTAATACATCGGTTAAAGGTTGTCACGACCAGTCACAACCCCCTTATGGGATCCCGATGGACACGTACCCTGAGCAGACGCAAATCGGCAGCAAATCAGCCGATCTGCACATGCCCGGACCGTCCGCACGTGAGCGCGGACCGTCCGGGCCAGCAACAGTCGGGCCTATTTTTAATGAGTTACCTAGATATGCGCCCGAGCCACCACATACGGCACAAAATCTAAACTACCAAGTCGGACCGACCGCATACAACGACGGACGGTCCGCATATAATCACGGACGGTCCGGGCCAATGTCCGGACAGTCCGCGCATGACCTTTTTGAGGAGGATTGTTACCTGAATCCTCACCCATCCCAGCGACACGTCCCATCGCGCTATGCAATGCACCAGCCCATTAATTCAGGATCCAGAGCCCAGGAAAGCTTTCCGGCCCCACCTAGAAGGCCGGAAAGAAACGATCAAACATATGAGCCATATAGGGCAAATGGAAATGCACCACGTAGCTCAAACCAATGGGGGAACGACAACATACTAACATGCAACCAACCCCACCTATGTTTGACCAGAGGAGCGGTGGTCTTGCACCGGCTGCAATTGGTATAGTGAGGGAAGAAATAGCCGGGGCGTTCCGAGATAAGCTCGGAGTAAGCATGATCCCTGGGGGGCAATCATATCGGAAGCCTTATGACAGCCGATTTGATCGCCACCCATACCCACAGGGAACCAGGATACCCGAGTTTGCAAAGTTCTCGGGTGACCAAGGAAAGAGCACGCGTGAGCACATAGGCCAGTTCCTAGCACAATTAGGAGAATTGGCCGACACCGAAGCATTCCGTGTGCGTTTATTTTCATTATCCTTAACAGGGACTGCATTCACATGGTATGCCACGCTCCCTCCTAATTCCATTTTGTCATGGGGAGACTTAGAGCAAAAATTTCATGAACATTTCTTCTCTGGTGATTATGAGCTAGATTTAGTAGACTTAGTGACCCTACGACAAGAAAGGGATGAATCGGTTAGTGATTATATCCGGAGATTCCAGGATACGAGAAACCGATGCTTTCAAATTCATTTAACAGATAAACAGCTGGCGGGAATAGCCTTTGATGGATTGCGCTATTATTTAAAAGAGAGATTAGAAGGCATCCAGTTCTTTACTCTAGCACAATTACATCAGAGAGCTTCGACTTGTGAAAGCCGAAGCAAAGAACTAGTCAGAACAGTTCATCATAATGTCCCTATAGTAGAACACAATCAAAGTAGTTCGGACGATGAACCAAAGAAAGTCTACACTGCCGAAATAGTCTGGCCCGAGCAGGCCAAATCTTCGGCTTGCTACTCCTTGCAGTCAATTCAAAAGGAACGACAGGAGGAGGTTAAGTTTACATTTAATGTCGGCAAATGTGATAAGATATTCGATGAATTACTAAAAAATGGTAACATTAAAATTGATTATATCGTTCCACCTGCCGACGAACTAAAGCGTCGCGCATACTGCAAGTGGCACAACTCATTTTCCCATGCCACTAATGATTGTAATGTGTTCCGACGACAAATTCAATCGGCCATTAATGAGGGACGATTGAAATTTCAGGAGGACACGGAGCCCTTCCCAATGAATGTGATCGACTTTAATGGCAAAAGGTCCTAATTCGGCCCAACACAGCCGATAAGGGCAAAGACAAAGAAGTCATCATCGGCAACGCACGGGAGGCCGATGGAAACAACAAAATTTCTTGCAGGAAAGTGATGGCCGAGAAGACTCCTGATGGAGGGGAGACACTGAAGGTAACCATCACAAACTCCAGCGCTGGGGGGCAAGCACAGACAAAGGGATATGCGCGAGAACCCATACTACGCATCGCGGACGGTCCGGTGTCTAGGCGCGGACGGTCCGTAACATCACCGGACGGTCCGAAGCGTTCCGACGGACGGTCCGGCAACGTCGAAGAGCCGCGGCGACCACGTACCTTCAAACCACGACGACCAGAAATAGGTACGTGGAAAACTAACACGTTCAAGGCAACTGGTCGATTGGTAAAATCTAGCGCGACCTTTGATCAATTATTGTCTAAATATGTGAAAAAGAAGGCTGGCCCCAGCGACCGGCCACCCAAAGGGACCTCGCTTACCCACCCAGGCGCGACGGCAGGTTAGGCCGATTGGACCACCATACCAATCGGAAAGGACGGGAGGTCATAATGTTCAATTAAGACCTAACGTACCTGCATGGACACCTCCACCACCATATCCACCTATGCCATATCCATACACATACATACCTCCACCATATGTCCCAAATCAAATGTGGGGCATGCCACCATACTCATTTGGGATGCCACAGTACCCCGCTTGGGGGGCACCCCAAAAAATCTGTATTCAATAGGTTGACACCTCCAGTACAAGACCGATTGAGAGCCCCTCAATCCGGTCCACGAGCACATGCCCAGCAAGATTGCCGAACAACTCGGCCCCAAAGGCTGACTAATCCGGCAGGGGGGCATACAGCTACAACCTCCAACAATACGAAAAAGGAAGATGTCATTAAAATAGGAACGACAGATGTCGTCGTACAACAAAATAACGAAGGGCCGATGATTTTTGGTGAATCGGCCAACACAAACAAAAAAGAAAGTACGACTGTCAATAAAATAGCCGATCCAAAATACTCCATGCCCCGATGGTGCCCATCGGGATTGACACGATCGCAAAAGCGAAAATTACAGCGCCTTAGGGCAAAAGAGAATCAGGAGAAGGAGGCGGAAAAATATTCAATGACACACATCCGCAATATCCGCCACCACAAAAGAGATGGAGACCAAAGGCCGTTGAAGAAAATCAAACGGCCATAAAGACAGAAAATAAAACAGCAACTGTGCAGCTCTTTGCAGGTATAGCAGACAGTCCGACTATAAAGACCGGACCAACCGCACGGGGCGCGGACCGTCCGACCCCTGAGGCCGACTCATCTGCAATAAACCATGACACCTCCGACGACGTACCGACGCCCATGGAGGAAGACGACCTGCAAGGAGAAGACCTGGTCGACTACAGAGCTACACCAGAACACTTAGAGAATTAGGAAGGCAATGTGACGAACTGGTCAGGACCAGTATGACGCTCGGCGATGTTGGGACTGACAGTTCGATCAAATCTAAAGGGATCACGTCCGTTGAGTCAACCATCGAGACCAAGGCCACTGCGTACCATCCTAGTAAGTGGCAAGATGCCTAAGAGAACGATGTGATAACATCGAGTTAGTTGCTTTTGGTTCGCCCAGCTCCACCAAAAGGCAGGGGGGCATATGTTCGAACCGTAATTGAGCCTGCGGACGGTCCGGGCCCTGAGGCCGGACGGTCCGCGGTCCCGGACAGTCTGCGCCTGGGGGCCGGACGGTCCGCGCTTGCGCAGAACAGATTAGGGTTCCGAGTTTTGTGCTACGGTTGTTAGCTAAAATCATGGGATAAGCTCGGAAATTAGTTTGTAAAGGGTCCAGCCCCCCTCCTCTATAAATAGAGAGGTATACGGCCGATTAATCATCAACAATCGAATCAATACAACTTTTATTCCGCATTTATCTTAGGAGTAGTTCTAGTCTAGTTTAGGTTTAGCCTCTCGATCCCCAAATTCTTCGTCTCTCTTCGGCTCTACGTCGATTAGAGGAGTCTAGGTCGGCCGGCCCGAGCCTAGACACAACCTAGGATCTCTACTCCCCGACGGGGTCCCTCCGGGAGCGAGATCCAGGCGCCGTCGGCGATCTCCCGCCGTTCCTGCGTACGCGCGGACCGTCCGGCCCCAGGGCGCGGACCGTCCGGCCGTCAGGCAGAAGCCCCAGCCGCGCATCAGGTCGCGGACCGTCCGGCCCCAGGCCGCGGACAGTCCGCCCTTGCGCAGAGAGCACCACCGCGCCCCGCACCAGGCCGCGGACCGTCCGGCCCTACGCGCGGACCGTCCGCCCCTGTGCAGAGTGCACCGCCACGGTTCTTGTTGAGTGATTGGCGCTCCAAAAAAGCGTCAACAATACCTCTTCCTACGCCCGCGTGCTAGCGAAATATATATACATATATAAGAAGTGTAGCTGCTTTGATTGGAACTGTGGTCTCTAGAAAGAGTGCTCACCTCTAACCACTACAACTCATATTGGTTTTATGTTGTAAAAAAAATCATATATTAAATATAGAAACCGTAACAGATAACTTAATAGTATAGATATAAAATGTTGCTAATATTTTATATGAATCTAATTAAATTTGATAAATTTTGACCGATACAAATACGAGGGAGCACTGTCGATAGACAGTCAGGATGGTGTACGTGTCAGTTTATATATGTTGAAGCAGTGACGGTACTGCTTGTCCTGTTGACTTGACTACACCTTCGCACAGCTGACAAGTTCAGACTAGCCGCGCTAATAAACTAGCTCTGCATGCCATCACAGCCTTGGAGAAGAACCTAGCTAGCTAGCTCTAGCATGCATGCACTAGTATATATAACTGGGCTGTGATGGCCACGTTTGTCTTGATTCCAAATTGCTTCTTCAGCACTTTGAAATTAGGGCCTTGTTTGGTCGAGCTTCAGCTTCTTCGTTTAAAGAGTTGTTGGTTTTTTTAATCTCATCTCGTATCCCAATGAAACTCCTGCCTGCCTGCCTGCATCCATTCTCCCCAAAGCCGATGAAGATGCTTATATATTCTCCTTTACCACCATATCATACCGCGTGAATCATGAAATAATCAATACATGGTCAACTGTTTTTCAATATATAGGACATGTTTGGTTTCTTTAGTCTAGCTAGGGACTAAAATTTAGTCCCTGCCATGTTTGGTTAGAGGGACTAAAAGTATTTGGAGCACATTAAATAAAACATAAGAAGACCAAAATACCCTTTAGCACTATCCGGCAATAAGTGCAACTAAAATAAATGAGAGACAAAAAGATGAAAGTAATATCGTTTAGTCCCTTTTAGTCATCCTTTGAGCGACTAGGGACTAAAGCAGTTTAGTCTCTGTTTTGGTCATACCGTCTGACAATTTAGAGATTAAATGCGACCAAAATAAAGGGACTAATCTTTAGTCACTCAAACCAAACATGACCATAGTACGTACCTATTTGTTTAGGTCGACATATAATATACATGGCGCCCTGTGAAACATACTTATATTGTATAGTCTGTTTCCATTTAAGGAACAGATAGCTAGCATAATGTAATTAACTAGCTCCTTGATTAGATAAGAAAGCAATCTGGAGAGACAGAGACATAGACAGAGAGAGATCACTGCTGCATATGCTGTGTATAATTAATTAGCTACATATATATAGTCTGGAGTTACAAGTTAAATTATTCTCAATGTTGATGCTAGCTAGTACTACTATATATATCAAATTAAGTTTTGGGGGGGGGGGGGGGGGGTGCATTGCCTGCTGGGATGGGGAGGAATCTGCAGCTCAAAGGACAACTGATGATATATATTGTCCAAGCATGGAGCAGAATCTTTGCATTGTCCATTATTACCAGCTAGCTAGGAGTGCTCTGCTCTCCCCAGATCGAGTCACTGGTATGTAACATTTTGGGCACGCGTCAACATGGTCTTCAAAACAATATATATGCAATATAAAAGTCGTGTGTGTTTAATTTTGAAAGGGTGATTATATTAGCAGATATATATAAATATATATATGGATGGCCTACATCTATATATGTCTAATAAGGAAGCAACTGCTTGTCTACCCGAGGAGGGAAGGTGCACATTGGCTGAAGCAGGAAACCTAGGAATTCAATGCTAGCTCTCCTGCTTATTGCTTTCGTCATACACACACATTCATGACTCATGACAGAAAGAGAGAGAGAGAACAGATGAGAAGGTCTTGCTAGCTAGGTTCAAGTGCAGCATGCACTAGCTACCTCTCATTGTCCACAAGAAATATGCAAGCTCATGCTCCATCCATCCATCCCCTTCAATATTGACCAAGCTGAATTCTCTACTACCAATACTCTAGTACATATAAAACTATATATATATATGACATGACACTACCGATTTGATGGATGGGCAGAGTTGATGACGAGCACTAGCTATGAGTAGTGTGCAGCCTGGGGTAAATAATCGGATCAATCTTTGCCTTCATGTATAGTTTATTATGTTGGACGAGGCCGGTAATTTGCATGGGGGCGGCAGAATTCCCAACGGCGCGGCGCGGCGTCATAAATACTGCTGCTGCTGCTGCTCTGTAGGTACCGTACCATGCATGCGCAAGTTGAGAACGAGGAAGAGAGATGAATGAATGAAAGGAACCTGAAAAGAGGAGAGAAAGAATACAGGTAATGTAGCAGCAGCCAGCAGCGGCAGGCCTGGACTGGACCTAGGGATGCGTGAGATAAAGCCTGCAGGAGCTTCACGAGGGCGCAGAGGCAGCCGCAGGCAGGAGAGGAGAGGAGAGACTTTGTGCAGAGAGAGAGAGAGAGAGAGCTCGGCATCGGCATCGGCATCGGCATCGGCACCGGCATGCCATTCTCTCTCCTGCAGCTGCTGATAGCATGGCAATGGCATGCAGTACTGAAACTGGTAGTACTCGCACCCACATCAGCCTTGCATATGCATGCGTCGCCTGTCTTCTTCTTCCTCTGGCCTGGCCTGGCCTGCTCTGCTGTGTCCTGCGGTTGCTGTTGCTGCCCTGCACCTGCACACCCCGACCCGACCCGATCCATCGCCATTATTCTATTCTATTGCTCTCTCGTCTCGTGCATGCTGCATCACCATTGCCATATTTAGGGGTGTTTGGTTACACCCGCTAAAATTTAGCCCCTGTCCCATCGAATGTTTGAACCTCCGTTCCGGGTATTAAATGTAGTCGGATTATAAAACTAATTTATCAGCCGAAGATTAAAAGACGAGACGAATCTAGTCCAGTTGGTTGGGTCTATATTTCATACTCCTATTTAAAAGTCAAACGCTTGATGTGACCCGGGCTAAACTTTAGCAGGAGCAACCAAACACCCCCTTAGTAACCACCATATCCCATCATGGGCAGACCCCACCTCGTGCCCTAGTTACCCTACCCTCCTCCATCCGCCGGCTCCCCTTCCGCAATAAATACCCGGCCGGATATGATGATGATATCAGAGCCAGAGGAGGGACAGGGCAATTTTTTTCTCTCACAATTAATAATATACAAGAAAATGCATCATATTCGTATAGAGTACTGTTGCTTTTGTCTCTTTTTTTTAAAACTGGCAAGAGAATTGCCTGTTATATTAAAAAGAAGGTAAGAGCCAGCAAGGGCTAAAATATACAAGTACATCACACTAGGGAAGGAGACATTAAATATGGTGACAGAAAAGTCTCAAAACCAACCCCCTCCCCTTCCCCAAAACCTACAGCAGCCTTGCTAAGTGTTTTGCTCCTCCTAGAATCCACAGGCAGATTTGTTCCTTAATCATCACTATAGTCTGTGTCGCGGTCTTCTCTTTGTGCTCAAAGATTCGCGAGTTTCTCTCACACCAAATTGTCCAAGACACGAGGATGATGAGGGTTCGCAATCCCTTCACGCTTCTGACTGTGGATGTTGCAAGATTTAACCACCATTGGTGCACCGAACCTACAGGTTGCCAAGAAGAATGGTGGATCTCCGTAATTGCAATCCATAAACTCAAATCAGCCTAAATATGTCTGGCGAAGCAACATTCAACAAAAAGATGTAGTCCAGATTCTGGGCATGAGGCGCATAGGACACATCACGGATTATGAGGCCACCCCCTTCTTGCCAACCTGTCTGCTGTCCAAACTCTATTTTGAATAGCAAGCCAACTTATTTCTAACTTGGTCAGAGTTAAACAAGTCTAACTTAATTACGGATAAACCCGCCAATGATAGGACGAAGATCCTCCGTGAGATTGAGACAAAGAGAATGACAAAGTAGTCTTGGTTCAATTTCCGGCTTCTGTTAAACAAATAGTACACAACCATGTTACAAAAGAGAAAGATCAACTGTACTCTAGTGGTCTTTAATCCGGAGACTAGATCATCACCCATATATGCTTGGGAAAGACTCCTTGGCCATTCACAACAAAAGTTGTGATCCCTCCATTTTGGAGAATAGTCCAGCTCGAGAGCCTATGCGCTATAGTATACATATCCTTCATAGAGAAAAAGACCAAATTATTTCTGCTTACATACCCAAAGTACCATCATAAGGTGGTCGCCCCGGCCTATGCCTAACCTATATCACTAGCTAGCTAGCTATTTCTTATATATATAGAAGTCCAAACACTAGTGGCATCTTCTAACCATTATATATTAGATTGCTTTATTTGTTATTTACTGCTACATATTCCGAGCCTAGCTAGCTATTATAGCGTGCCTCAGGTGCTAGGTGACGGTGGTCAAAGATAGTTGGCAAGAAAAAAGGAAAGAAAAGAGAGAGAGAGAGAGGAGAACCAAACAAAGATCTGCCCTCGAGAAGTCTGATTCCAAGTAGTATATATAGAGAGTTTACGGAAACTTATAACTATCCATGATACTGCTAAAAAAATTACAGAAAAACTATATACAAATCATGCATATATATATATATATATATATATATATATATATATATATATATAGTTTATGTATTAGGAGCCCTGGGCTCTCTCTATTTAGAGAGAGCCCCAACCACCCCCACCTGACCGCTCAATCAGATGATCTAGAGGTACCATCGAGAATATTTACACTTATTCTGTATCCGATTTACGCAAAAAATGCACGATTTATGACATGGATAACATGCCCCACGTCCACGCCCACCGCTTGCCCACAAATCATCCTAACATGCCTAAACCGCTGGCAACCCTAATCTAATTCGCCAGCATCTCCTCCCGCATCGCCAGCCGCCCTCATCCCCTCACGCCAGCCAAACCCTAGCTATCGCCATCCTACCTCTCCCTCCTCGCGCTCGCCCAGCAGTGCGCCGTCCTTGTCTACGACTTCGTCCCCAATGGCATGCTTAGTGCCGCTGTGCCGCCGCTCCCCAGGCGGACCCGCCTCACGATGGTCGCCCAGATCGTGGCGGCGCTCGAGAACCTCCTCTTTGGCATGAAGGCCGCCGCGGTGCACAGCGACGTCACCTCGTCCATCATCTTCGTGGAAGCCGACATGCGAGCGTGCCTCGGCGACTTCGGCCTCTCCCTCCTCCTCGCAACGCCGGACGCATGCGCCACGGGGGGCACTCGTGACCTCGTATGCTGCACCGCGCAAGGATGAGGCCCGTGGGCGTTGGCAAGGAGCGGCGGGACTTGGTGCTGGCGGACTGGGTGGTGCCCAAGATCCAGATCAGCGAGCACATGGTACTCTGAATTTCATTTTCTGAATCAGGAATACTCTGAATTTCTAGATGAGTTTATGGCCGCAGTTAGGCAGAACTATGGACAAAAATTTCTTGTCCAGGTATGGAAAATAATTGAAAATAAATTATTTGTTTCCTAACGAACTGTAGCAGACCACTTTCTGAAATTTGTTTGGCCTCACAGTTTGAGGACTTTGCAAACCACAATGTTTTACACTTCTTGAGAAGTACAAGACAAACCATCTTGTATTTAATGATTATATCCAGGTAATCAAATCAGATGCTAGTTAATTTATCTTGCTTTTCTTAAA